>JAJJMC010019063.1:14602622-14629472 GCA_023531435.1 Papaver californicum
AATAGTCTGGATCTACCCAAGTGTCGCACCATACATGCCTAAAGTACGTAAGGTTAATCCTGTAATTTTGTCCACAGATGATATCTCGTCATAAGAGAAATTGACCGGTCAATATCGCGATATTGACTATTTGGATGAAAAAATAGACGGTGGAGCATTTTCCCATAACTTTTATTTTACGGGGCATTTTTCCGACGGGACATGCATTTTTAGAGCATTTTTCCAATTTTCCCTTTGGGTTTCTACAACACACTGGAATACATTTACTTCGATTGCAGTGATCTTTTTTTTCATTTTTTATGATATGCGAACCATTTGGACAACTTCGTTTTGGAGCACCTACATACCAACCCCACTTTTTCTTAAAAATAATTCTCCAATTGATTTATTTAAAAAAAAAAATACAATATTCCCTCTTTTTCTGTAAAAGAGAAAAATATGCCAAATTGAAAAAGTGATAGTATCTTTTTATATAAACGGAGATAGTATTAAATTTATCTATTGCTTCTAAAAGTCATTATGAAAAAATAATAATCTCAAACTCATTACTAGCTTTTTAACTTAAAATTGCTTCTTATGGTGTACCTGAATACCCTCTTAAGATCATGAATGAAATTGATACTGCTAGGGGTGATTGACATTGTCTCGCTAAGAGAAATTGACAACATTGTTTAAATAATATTTGACAAGAGAGACTCAGTTAAATAGTTATTAACAATTGTAATTAATAGATGAGTTGTATAGTAAAAATATCAGACTGTAAATGGAGCTAGAATACAAGTCAACAAGTGATTAAGCAGAGACACATCATGTATCTAATATAATTGGTTAATATGGAACATCATGAACACACAAAACATCTCGATCTATGGAAGAAGAAAAAATTCACCAAGAATACAAAAAACACCTCAAGAACAATTATTGAAAAATAAATAATTCTAGACTTAAAACTAGTTTGGTAAAGAACAAATCATAGCTAGCGTCTATTGTTCATGGTAAATTCATACGTTTATTATATTAGGAAGTTCGACTAGAGATAAAATAACTTACCTAATGGGTATTAACGATGAAACTTGATGAGAAAATATTTACTAGATATCTAATGTGGGCATCAATCTAGTTGGGAACGAATGTTATGCTATTACCATGTGCATTTGCGATACTGGCAAAAACTATGATTATTATGACTGGTGATTTGTTTATGGACAAGGATAAGCCAGATTGGGATACGCAAACTCGATAAACCATGCCTGAATCAGGGCTCAAACTAGTATCTTAAGCTTGATCAATTATTGGAAAGAATAAATAACTTTCATCGCAAAGGAATTATCATAAAAATAATAATCATAAGCGTGTGAAAAATTTAACTTAAGAAACAAAGAAAGAAAGTGTAACAGTTGCCAAAAACAAGTTTATGGACGTTTTACACTTTAGGTTCACGAACATGCTCGTGAACTTAAATAAAAAAAAAATCTCTAAATAAAATTTTCCAATCTAGGTTCGGGAACTCAAGTTAGGTTGGGTTTATAAACCTTTCTCCCTTTATTAGGTTCGCGTACTCAAACAACGCCGGAGTTCGTGAACCTTTTACTCTCTTTTTTAGGTAGCGAACTCAAAATGAGTATAACTTTGAAATTTCAAGAAAAATTATTGAAATAAATTTGTGAACTTAGCAAGTGGGTTTGTGAACCTATACTTTCTAAACTCATGAGAGAGTTCTTACTTGATTATAGTTTCGAAATGCGACAATAATAAGTTTGACATCGAAACTTTACTAGACTTTAACCGAGAAGCATATATGTGGCAAGAACCTTTTTTTTAATTTATTCATTACTAAAATCTCTTATTTTGCTACTATAGATAGATAGATAGATAGCTACAAGGAAAAGAGATTGAAGGGAAAATCAGTTTTCGTCACTAACCTTTGATAAAGTTTTCAAATAATAACTTCGTGTGATCTTCAATCTTCAGGATGAATCCTAAAACTCTATCATCTAATATAATCTAGTCTGAAGCTGACTTTAATTAGTAGGATATAAATCAATAAATGATTTTGGCATACAAATTTGATAACAAACTTGATAGATCAACGCCTGTGGGTTCAAGCATTCACTCTAATACTTCACCTTTCGTGAAAACAAAAACTTATCGAAATTTGAACTTGAAAGCTATTATATTATAATCATCGTCACCAACATTAAAGGAAAATCTTCATCGTCTCTTATACACTGGATTTGTATCCACTATCCACACAACTAGGCGAGATAAAAGTGTATTCAGTCCGACTTTCACTACCAATCTCTCTATATGTTATTTTATTATTCTCTTTGTAATTATCTTCAAGTACTCATAGATTTACAGCGAAAACACAAATATAACTAGACACATATTCATTTTTTGTGTATGTACACTATATTGGAGTAAAGATGGATAACCTATCAACAATGACCTTAAGAATTTGGATACACATGAACTTCTCACTTTTAACATTAGATGCAATCATTATGAACACATTCCATATGCGTCATCAGAAGCACATAAACAAGAGGTGAAGTAAATACGAAACATAAATTTTTCATTCAAATTATACATGATCTAAAATAAGTGGGCAACAATTAATTGCTTAGTTACACCATAAAAGTTCTAATATTGAAAAATAACTACCTAATAGATATTAATAATAAAACCTAATAAAAAATAATTTTCTTGATATGCAATATGGATATCAATCTAGTTTGCATTAAACTAGAGCTGCAGTGGCATTGTTAATGAAAAGAGAGTTAAATTTTATGTGCATCTATCTACTCTTTAAAATGAAAAACGAGATCTACCATAAAAATAATAATTAAATTTTAACTTGGGAAAGATCTCAACCTTCGGATGGAATGACCAAAAGACCAGGGTCGTTGGATAGATTCCAAGAAAATTCGGTTGTCAGATAGATTTTCGTGTGAACATTAAATCTGGACTATAGGAAATTAGCAACGCCTAGTTGCTAATATGTGGCGAAAATAGACCGTCATAAAATTTAGCAATCTTAATATCCGTGACTAATTTAATCATTATCTCTTCCATGCATAAACACCCCTCTCATATGATTCCACCTGGTTTAAGAACATATCTTTCCGTTGTAAAAAAATTGTCGTAAAAAAAACGCTGCTGAAAACATTTGGGACATAAATATTTGTCCCAAAAATGTGACAAAAAATATGCACCCCTACAAATCTTTGGGGGTGGGGAACATCGACTTGTGAAGCGCGCGCACGCCCCTTGTCTCTTAAAGAGTGCCAATCTAACATTTTTGTTAGATTAATTTACAAATTTTCCACTACCACATGCGTTTATTTTTTGTTTTTTTAAGCACCTATTATGTATGTTACTATCTCTCGTTGTATAACTGCAAAAACTATATCAATTTTTTTAAAGAAAAATTTGCTAAGGGAAAAAGGCTTAGACAAGCCCTATAAACTTTATTAAACTACCTCATTCAAGTTGAGGTTCAAAGAAATACAACTAATTTGATTAACTTACAATTTGTCACTATCACATGTGTTTTTCGTTTTTGTTTTCTTAAGAACATGTTATGTATGTTATTATCTCCTGTTACATAACTGCAAAAACTATATCAATTTTAAAGAAAAAAAAATTGTGAAGGGAAAAGGGCTTAGACAAGCCCCATAAACTTTATTAAACTACCTCATTCAAGTTGAGGTTCAAAGAAATACAACTAGGAGGGGAGATGGCATTCCACCACCCTAAAATATTGTTGTGCATAACAAATTGACAAAAAGAGTGGGCTAAATATTTTACAATTTTAGGAACAACCTGGAATTTTATATCCTCAAAGTATATAACCGAGTCTTTTATATTTCGAACCATATAATGAATACTCCAAGGAATATCTTTGACATCTCCTATAATCGACTTAGTCACATTAGAGGCATCACCTTCAATTATAACCTTAGTAAAATTATGACTCTTTGCTAACTAAATACCCAACTGAACTGCCCTTGTTTCCGTCATTAAAGGATACACAATATCCAAAAGAGATGTATCACACCCTTACTTTGATATAATGAATTTACGGAGGAATCCATAATAGATAACTAAAATATGAGTTGATTGCACTTTCAAAGTTATTCTCCTTTGGAACACAATTGCTATAGTCAATCTTAGCCAATCTTATAACTCTGCCAAAAAAAAGGAGACACTAGTGAAAACCATATAATTCCTCATTTTCTATATATTCCATAATATACAAATACCCATTTCAAATTTATGGTTTCCCGATTCTTCATCCATTGAATAAAGATTAACTTTGGATCTTGCGGAACATAGTCAAACGAAATATCCATAAAAGCAATATTTAGAATTGTTTTTTCCCACTGCTAGTTGGAGAAAGATGCAGTATTGATTATACTTCATGGTTGCAGAGAGTGCACAGGTTTTCTATATTATTGTTAAATCTCATAATATTTTTTTCACTGCTAATCCCTTGTGCAGGAGTTTCCAACTGAATAACAAGATCTTAGGAGTAATAATAGTGAATGACCATAATTTCTCCAGGGAAATGAACTAATAACCGAATAATTAGGCATAAAATATGCAAAAATCTTGTAACCGATTTTTTTCGGAAAAAATAACATGAAATAAAAGGAGACCATATCGGTATATCCTTATTCTCTTCATTTCTAACATAAATGTTTGGAAAACCTCGCTCATATTTGCCTGAAACAAATTTCCCATCTAATTAATATTCCAAATAACAGTACCCTGGATAAATAAGTCTGAGCTATTATGAATATTTTCAGGAGAATTATTCGGCTTTTGAATGAGATGTTTTAGGTGGTTTGGGATCCATGGTTCAAGACAAATATTGATATTATAAGTCCTATAAACTCGCCAAAACACTTTGTTTACCGAAATATGACGAAGCTAAATCAAAATATTCCAAGTAGAAGAACAATTTCAGTGCCCATCACTATCTAGAAAAAATCTCATTTCAGATGTTTAGCATCCAAGGTTTTTGGCCCATATTGCATTTCTATTTTCTAAAAATCCCCAGGCTAGTTTACAAATTAAAGACTTCTTCACCCAATCCATGTTTCCTATTCCCAATCCTTCAAACTGTTTTTGCATCAATAACTAGTTCCAATTGATTAAATGAGATTTCTTGTGTCTGTCTGATGTCCCAAAAAAAACATCTTAAATCAATTTGTTGAGTAACACCTTTGGATAGTAAGCATATACCCATAAAAAATATAGGAATTGTAAATAATACACTTTTGGTAATCATAGTTCTTCCTGCCTGAGTCAAGAAGTGTTGCCTCCATCTTGATAATTTGGAATTGAACTTTATTGTAAGATAATCAGAACTTCACAATCTATAATCATATTTTAAAGGATAGATACATAAGTACTTATCATCCCCTGACATCTTTTTAACACTAAGTTCTTTAATAATGATTTGCTTCCTGAAAGCAAAATTTCCTTTATTGAAATAGATAGAAGACTTATCAAAGTTTATAATTTGACCAGACATATCAGAATAAACCTTAAAAATCTTCTTGAGATGTTATACATTTATTCTAGAGTTTTCACCAAAGAAAAAAAAGTCATCAAAAAACATCAAGTGACTGATTGAAGGAGCCACATGTTTAGTTTATACCCTTGATTGAGACCTTGATACTCATATTGCATTATAATATAAAGACCTTATGAATATACGATGAACACAATTGGGGATAGAAGACATTCTTGTCGGATTCCTCTTTCACTATTAAAAAAGCCTTGAGGTCCACTATTAACATTGATAGAGAAGGATGCAGTGATGACACATCTCATAATCAAAGTAAGAGACACCCTTGTAAAATCCAGGAAATGCCAGTTTACTCGATTATAAGCCTTTGCCATATCCACTTTTAAGGCAAACTGTCCATTGGAAACATTAAAGTTGTTAACTGAGTGCAATAATTCCTTTGTAATTACAATGTTATCCAAAATATGCCGAACATGCACAAAAGCATTTTGAGGCCATGCAATAAAACTTTATAGAAAATACTTAATTTTATTCAAAAGCAATTTTGCAACAACTTCGGCATAATTTTAGAGAACATTACAAAGAGCAACATGTCCAAAATCACTTGGTAAAATTGGGTTTTGATTTTTGGAATCAGAGAAATATGTGTTTGGTTTAATATAATCGGGAACTCAACATACATAAATATTAATTGAATTAATTTGATAAAATCGTTGCAAATGATATACCAACAACTATTGTAAAAGATCGGAGAGTACCCGTCTGGACCGAGAGAAGTGTATGAACCCATTTTGACAATAACATACCATATTTCCTCCTAAGTTGGACATCCAAAGATACTTTCATCTTTTCTTGAGAAAAAAAATTAGAGGCAGAAACGGTTGGCCTATAATCTTGGCTATATGGTTGTTGAAATAAGCCTAAAAAATGATTAAGTCCCTTGTAATTTCTTTTTGATTAGTAACCCAATATGAATTGGCATTTTGATTATGAGATAATATGTTTTTTTAGCTGCTGCACCGAGAGATGTAAATACCAAGTACTACGATCACCAGATTTGGCCCAATTTTGCTTCATATGTTGATCTCAGTAAGTGGACTTCATAACTAAATACTCATTCAATTAAGTAATGGTTATATAAAGAGAATGAGCAGATGGTCTCCATGATTGGGTTCTAAGTAGGAGATTCTCTAACTTAATAATTGATAAGTGCATAATTTATATATTTTAAGTATCATTTTCTTATACTTATTCACTATATTTTATGTGAATTATTGTGTATTATTATTACTTTTGTAGTTTATGTGTTTTATTAGGTTACATCTCTGAAAGAAGTGAAATTGAACTCTACAAGGAAGAATTGCTAAAGACCCAGTAGAACTCAGTCAATTCCAGAATTTCTACCCACCATTTTGTATAGAATTGAAATACGAAGCCAACACAAAAAGGATGAGGTCATTCTGAGTTCGTATGAAGAAGTTATGAGCAAAACCGTGAAACTTTGATTTGTTATATGTTGGGCCTTATTGGGCCTGCGCGGGAAGAAAAATAAGAGAAACATTTTGGGCTCGTTTTTGACGTGAAAATTAGGGTTTTTGTTGGTTTTTGAGGAGGTTAAGTCTTCTAATTGGATAAGAAATCAAAAGGAAGTGGAAAAGTTTGATGAGACTAGGTTTCCTAGTTGGTAAGGATCAAGAGGAGGTTACCAAAGCCTATATAAAGGGGAGCCTAGATACAATTTTAGAGACAACTTATCACATATAGAAAACTAAAGTTTAGTTTTGCTTTCAAAGACAGTTTATGATTTTCTTTAATATTTTAATGGCTTTTAAGAAAGCTATGTCTAGCTAAAACCAACCACTGGGACGATGGAGGAAGCCATATTTCATGAATGAATGGTAACTATTTTTGATTCTTAATGACTTTTGCATTGATTTTAATTGATTTATGATTTTTCTTAATTAGTTGTGATTTTGTTTGATGGTGTATGCTGGTACTTAAGAGCTTTTTATGCGCCATGCTTGTGATTTACAATTAATATTTTATAAATCTACTTTTGGCAAAAAACAGAGTCAATAAAAGAGCTATAATTGTTAAAGAATCATTGTAGAAAGCATTCAGAAGTGATTTTGGTGGAATTATGAGTTCCAGTTCTTCCCAATATTATTAAAATCTTTTACTTATTTTCTAGTTTAAATTAAAATTAGGTTTAAAATGAATCTTCACAAGTCTGAGTATCGAACCTTTTACCACTGTTTTAAAATTACATCAGTAATTTTACCTATAACGTAATTTTACATATAACACAACCAATTCTTGTTCGACTCAAATGAGAGAGGAAATAACCTAATTTGTGTAACTTTGCTTGAGCATCATCTTCGGGATTATGAGACCAACACTCTTCGACTTTGTCCATAAAATCCAAATGAAAAAAATCTAGAAGGCTTCAAATTTGTAGGATTTAGGAGCCCTTGCAATATTTATGGCAGCATTCAAAAGAATGGGAACATGGTCTCTGGCTATTCTTGGCATGTGTAGAGCATCTGCATTATGAAAAGAAATAAACCAATCTGGGCTAGCCATAACTCTATCCAGATATTGTTTAATTAAGCAATCAAAAGAACAATCATTACTCCACGTATATGATGGACCACTGAAACCCATATCAATTAAGTGATTCGTTGGATGAAGTTATTGAAATATGAGATGTTTGAATCCAGAACCGGTAAGCCACCAAATTTCTCTTGCCTATAAGAGATTGCATTGAAATTTCCAATAAAGCATTTGCATCTTGGAACATGTTGAGTCTAATAGGATAATTTTTGCCCAAAACTTGCCCTTTCAATAATTTTTTAGCGACGTAAATATAAAATAAGTTTCAAGCCTGTATAGGACCATCATTGTAAATTAGAGCATGAATGATGTTAAAAGAATAAAATATAATTTCTACATTAACATAATCCTTCCATAACAACCATAATCCCACACTCATTTCTAAAAAATGAACAATATAACTATTCACATAACCAAATTGATTAATTCTCTGAAGAGAAAAATCCATAGACAATTTTTAGTTTATGATAAGAATACAATTGCGGGATCCGTACCCCTAATGAAAGAATGTAGTGCTCGAATTGTTGGATTATTCCCCAGTCCCCAACAATTCCATGAAAATATTAACATTTATCATGCGGCCTTTGAGGGTTATCCGCCTCACCATCTTCAAAATTTTGGTTGAAATAAACTTTATTTATAATTTTCGATTGTGGAAAATCATTCTTGGAATAATCCCCTTCCCGCCTTCTCTTATAATATATATATTTTCAGTTGAAGCTTCATATATGTCAGAAGAGTCTTGACCCTAAGCTCTTGTCATCAATTTTTATTCTTTACGAAAAGAATCCCCAACAAAATTTGGTCTTTCTGCTACCTTCTTTTCTTTGTCACACCCTTAATTCACAAATATTATGTTGATCGAGAGCCGGTTACTTCATGAGTGTTGACTGCAATATATTATCTTCTAAATTTTGGGTTATCTTTAATGTTGTACTCTTGCTGGCATGCATAAATAATGAATCTTTTACAGGCTGAACAATTTGTTTTCCTTTATTCCTGAGGAGATATCTCATATCTATGATTTTCGATTTGAAAGTTAGTTACGGGTGACCTTGACCCACATTCATGAGCATTTATGCCATTTTGGCACATTAGTGTTGGTGCATTTCTTAGTGGATAACCTTCCGATCTGGCATTATGGGAAGAGCCAAACTCTTTTCCACTGCAATTATCCAGAGCATGACTCTTGTATTCACAAGAAGTTTTCCTCGACGAAGAAGGAGAGTTTAGTGCTGACAACTTTCCAGAAGAGGATCCATGACGTGTACTTTGATTTCTTGATATTCTTCCACCACATAAATATCTTTGAAACCGAAACCTTATTGATTTAAAACTTTGCAGAATGATTGAAGACTTATATATAGGTTTGACCATTTCATTGCCTGGTGATGGAGATCTTCAAGATATTATCGAAAAATATAGTATTTTTAATCATTTATTTTAGCACAAATATTCATAAGGTAACCAATGAATCCATAAAATAAGCATAACTTAGGGAGATGATCGTACTTGAGACTAACAATATACTTTGGGTTGTTAGGGAATGAAAAAGATATTGCTTGTGGAAGAGGTTGATAGATGTTGATATGAGTTTTTGTTCTTGCGAACTTCTCCCAGGTAGTTGCTTCATATACATGAATTGGACGTGTTTTCCAAATCCATGACATAAATTCGAAAACAAAAGTAGCACTTAAAATATCCACTAGCAATCCATGAATTTGTAAACCAAACTCAACAATTTCAAATTTATATTCGCAAAAAAGTTTTCTTTGACTGTATGTTTCCAAAGTAAATAATTCCTCCTTATTTATCCAAGGATCTCCATTCATGATCATTTCCAAATTTGAGAGTGACTCAAACTTAATCGGAAAACTATCATCTGTAAACGCTGAAACATAGTAAACATGGTTTGTTTTCCAGTTTTTTTGTAAAACTTCTCGAATGATAGTGATTAGAGGAGTTTTGGAAGTTATCACCTTTAAAACAAGGCAATTTAAGTAATTGAGTTTAGAACCTGTAATGTTAGTGTTTACATTAATGGTTGAGGAGGAGTTTTAATGGGAGAGGAGATTTGCAAAATTCTTCAGAAGATCTGTTGAATGATTGGTTTGAGGTGAATTCGAAGTTTTGTTTGAATTTGTATATGAAGTTGAAAAAATTGTGAATTGGTAATGGAAATTCGAAAAAAAAACTGTAACAAATAAGATAAGAAATGCCTGAGTAGGCTGTTAAAAAGGTTATAAAAAGCAGTTATTAGACAATGATAAGTTTTGAAGAAACTGATTCTGAAATAAACTCTGAAAAAATAAAAAAAATAATTATTTAAATATATAATAAATTCTTCCATGAACATTGAGATCACACCTTACATTCTGATTCAAGTAGTGAACCAAAGGTAAAATGATGTATCACACGACAAAGATATAAACTTGAAACAATTACAGAATTTACTTTTGTATGCAAATAACTTTTCGGAATAAACGGTTTAACTCATCAAATTTATCCATAGCTTTTGATACGTTAAACGAACATTTGTTAAAAGTGTGCACATAATCAAATTTATCCATAGCTCATGTAGCAGTTGACCGGACTGACATATGGCTTTTCAGAGACACACGTTATTAGTATTACCCTAGTAAATCCCTAAAGAAAAGGGTAAAAGGGTGAAATTGGAAATCAAAACACGTGTGCAAAAATGTAAACCTTTTAAGGCGTAAAAGAATTACTTTAATCAGTTTTTGTTTTTTGGGTTCACAAAGCTCATTTCCTTGACAACCAACACAAAGACTGGGAGAGTGAAGGTATGTCGACGCCACCGCAGAAGCCATGGAAGGCTGAATATGCCAAGTCAGGGAGATCATCATGCAAAACCTGTAAGAGTCCCATTGACAAAGAGAAATTTAGATTAGGGAAAATGGTACAAGCAACACAATTTGACGGATTCATGCCTGTAAGTCTTTTTTCACGTAACCCTAATCAATGTTTTCTTTTCTTTTCTTTTTTCTGGTTTATTTTCATTCTTTATATACAAGTTTAGGAAATGTGGGATTATTCATTTTAGAGTCTTGGATTTTTTTAGGTTTTCTTGGTTATTGTGCCTTAAAAATGACGTTCTAGGGTTTAAAGAAGGTTTAAGATCAAAGTTTATTGTAATGCTCAACTAAGTTTGGTTTAGTAAGTAGTATGAATTACATTGGATGCAGTAGCATTTTGATGATCATCCCTGTAGTTTAAACTAAAAGAACTCACCCTTCTTGTGTTTGTTAGACTTAAAAAAGATCCTTTGAGTAAGATATCTTTAAATTGGCATAAGAATATGGGCATCACTACCAAGAACTAAAAGAACTGATCCTTTTGAGTAAGATATCTTTAAATTAGCATCTTGTTGTCACATTTATGCTGTGACGACCATACCTACTCCATACCTTCTCTACTTTAGTGATGACAAGCCCTAACGATCAACATGTCATATTGTAATTACTATACTTTAGTCATATATTGGTGTATGTTGTTTCAGATTGTTTGATACTAGTTTGGTATTGGGTACTAGAGGGGATAATTATTAAAATACACGAACCTTTGAATATATGTAGTCTCGGCTTCAGTAACCACATTCATAGAAAGATACGACATTAAACAATGATTTTGAAGTATATTTTACAGCGACCTTCTTTCGTGATCTTGTTAGTGATGCCCATATTCTTATGGAGTCTATTTTTTTTTTTGTTCTGGAAAGGGTCACATATCCCGCTGATGTTGCCTATATTCTTTATAACTTTATACTGCCTAGATGATTGTTTTATAAGCCGGTATTAGTTATTAGAGCAGAATGTTCGAGGTCAGGACTCACGGTTAGTAGACATACTTGAAGTTATTAAGTCAGAAGTGTGAAAATCTCAGAGAAGCATATTAGTTAATAAAGTGAAAAGGTGGGTTAAATGGGATCATCTGACATGTCTAGCAAGGACTGGAGAAAAGTTGTGAAAAGATATTGTTGATGGTTCTAAATTGGTAGAAGAAGACAGGATGCAATTAGATCAAGTCTTGTGATACACTAACTTATGGCATGGTTTTTTGTAGTCAAAATGAAAAGGCACAATGCTTCTTGACCACAATTTAGATTAAATTAAATTAGCATGACGGTGAGTATGTCAATTATCCTGGAAATATTTTAGTTGGTCGATTTGGTGTTGTCATCTTTAAGTAGATTGAGTTGAGACTCTTTTGGTGTTAGTTGGGCTTTATAATAGACCATACCTAAACCTTTTTTTTTTTTTCATTCCCTGTGGGTATTATAGATGTCTAGGGTCTAGAATGGAACTCGTCTTTTTCTCACGATGCGCAACATGGTTAGGGTGTTGGAGGTATTCGTTCGTCTAAGCTCTTATGGACTTTGTAGCTGCAATTCTCAGGAGGTCGAAATCATTTTTGGAGTAGTATGACGAATGTTATGAAGCATTATAATTCCATGTTCTCTTCTTTTTATTTAAAATACTTATACTTATTAACCTTGTTTTAATGCTTTATATACTTCTTTTACTAAGTGATCTTACCCATGCGCACAACTCTTTTCTTTGACCAGATGTGGAACCACGCTAGTTGCATACTCAAGAAAGCAAACCAGATCAAATCGTATGTTTTCTTATTGATGGTTATCTTGATGTATTGACGAAGGGGCATGCTTGTTATTTTCCGTGTTACCCACTTAGAACTGACTCAGTAACCTTGTTTAAATTATGCTTTCAGTCCTGATGATGTTGAAGGGTTAGACTCGCTTCGATGGGAAGATCAGCAGAAGATAAGGAAATACGTAGAAGGTGTTGGATCTTCTTCGAGTGCACCAACTGCCACTACTAGTGAATGTGGTGTTGAAGTATCACCGTCTGGACGTGCTGCATGTAGGCGCTGCAGTGAGAAAATTCCGAAGGGAGAGGTTGGTTTGTTGCAGTTGCTATTTCTTTTATTAATATGCTGCTTATAAAATTTGATGCCGTGACTGTGTCCCATAGGTTTTAGTTCTTGTTTTATGAAGGTAACTGTGTAAGCTAACCGTTCTTCTTACTGTGTAAGCTAACCGTTTCTTCTTACTGTGTAAGCTAACCGTTTCTGCTTGGTGTGAGAATCACTGATGTGCAAGCTGATACTTTAGTTTTTAATAAAAAAAAGTATTTAAATACAAGTTATTGATTCTGGGGTTGCATTAGTACATTTAACCTGTGTGAGCCAAGATGCACTGATCGATTCTAGTTTTAATCTGTAATAATTGGGCTTCAGGGGGTATGGACCTTCTAGATATATATTTGGAGATTTAATTCATATTCTTATTAGAACTGGGATATAAATAAATCTTCTATAATAAATATAATGATGTTTTAATGTTTAATGACTAACGTTTTTCGACATATAAAATATCCAGTACGAAGATATCTCTTGTTGTCCAATGGTCAATAACACGCTTCAATAGTCGACCATAAGATAACAATAACCACTTTTTGTAGTTGCCAGTTGCTGCAATCTGCACTTTGCTGCTTTTGATGACACTCGCATTGCGTGCAATAAATTTGTAACAGCTTGGTCTTTATGAGCCTAACTTCGGCTATTAGAGTGGCTGATGCTATGTAAACTTTGAAGTCTAGCAGTCTGTGGGCTAAATCTACTGCATGTTAAGATGAAAACCTTTGTAGTATTATCTGGGTTCTGCCCTGTGGTTCATTATACAGGTTAAGTCTAGCTGATTGTCTTCGGCTTTGAGCTTTATTGATTTGGTCTCTTTGTGCTGGTACAAGACACTGGAACATATACCACTATCTCCCAAGATCAAGGGTGTCTACATGATTTAAAACCCTACATACCATATGAATATCTTTTTGTTTTACTTGCAATTTATCAGTTCATTTGTAATGTAGCATGTAGTCAGAAGTCTCCATCGGACGATCAAAGATCATCCTGATCCATTCATGTTTCACTTCTTGTAGTGCTATTGGGGTTCATGATCCCCTTAGTGGAAGCATGATAAGAAACAATGGCAAAAAGTACAATAAAAGAAGATGAAAAACTTGACAAACAACTTGACTTCTTTTTGATCGGTCTGTAGGAATTAGGGTGCGAGGAGTTTTAAACTTAGGTCTTGGGTACCCAAATTTTACCGCTTCACTAGAGAGGCGTCTGCCAATTTTTTTGGTATTAACTACATATGTGATATGTCTTGGGTTTTGAGTTTAGAATAATTGTATTCATCCGCATTCTCTTACGCTACCAGGTAAACACAGCTAAACCATGATTCAATTTGGTCTTTGCTTAGGTGCGCATATCAACTAAGGCTGAGGGGCCAGGTGCAAGGGGTGTACAGTGGCACCATGCCACTTGTTTCTTGGAATCATCTCCTTCCACCCAAGTGGATAAGCTTACAGGGTGGGATAAGCTTTCAGTTTCCGAACAACAAAATATACGTGCACTGAATCAAAAGGGGGCTTCCACTGTTAAACAAGGTATGCTATGATTTGTATGGTTCATTATCTTTTTGTTGGTCTTCGTTTGGTTTAAAGGGTACCTGAGACTGCTTTCCGTTTAGGGGGTATTGCCTTTCTGGCCGTGTAAACTTCTCCATCTCTCTTTCAATTCTTCATTGTGCAATGTCGTTGGGAAATATCTTATAATCTTATTAAAGGCAGTCTTTCATCATTATGGTGCCATCATCTATGTGTATAACAATTCTGATATTTATCATTTTCTGAAGCAGAGAGGCAGAAGGATGAAGAACATGCTGAACAATCTGCAAAAGTTGGAACAAAACGTAAAATGGCTGCTGCTGGTGACCAAGTCCCAAAAATTCCTAAACCCGAAGAAGGTGTTTCCTCTAGTAGGGGACCAAGTGAAAAACATGGAAGTAAAGCTGTGCAGCCAGCTTCTGATCTGGAAACCAAGCTAGAAGCTCAATCGAAAGAAATATGGGCCATTAAGGATGATCTCAAAAAGCATGTGGCAACATCGGAGTTGCGAGAAATGCTTGAAGCGAATGAGCAAGATTCAGCTGGATCTGAATTTGATTTGCGTGACCGTTGGTAAATATCTCTGAGCAAGGACTGTTTAATGTGTTAAAACTTTACCAGTCTCTGTGTTTTCATATAAGCAAGCATCATGTCATGCCTTCCTCTTGCAGTTAACATGTCTTTAACCTAGTACAGCCACAGGTTCTAAACATAATTGATTTATGACCACTCATGTCACGTTAGGGCATACCCTTTTTGTAATTCTACTTGTATATAGTTGATACTATTGCTTAATACATATAGTTTGTGTCTGTGCTCCTGCACACCTATATAATCAATGTGAATTTTAGATCGGCACATTAGTATTGTAGAGCAGACTATTCAGGTGTTCATAAATGATAAATATATATAGGTCTTGCATTATATACATTTTGGTTAGTAAAGAATTGCTAAGGAGCTTCTATTGTCCCATTATATTAGTGTAGGCACTCCAGAATTGTGTAGACCTGGTACTTGATTCCTATTTGATATATGTGAATGGTCCTTTGTTTAATACTTTCTGGAGATATAAATAAGAGTTTGTTCTCCTTTGCTATGCTATTTCTCACATGCTTAAAATGACATTCTCGGTGGGGCACACATGGGGAAGATTTAAGGGCTGTTTCAGGGTGACAATGCTGTATATGCTGAGTAGGGCATCCTCGCCAAAGCTCAATCTAACCTTGTCATCCATTGATTATATCATTACAATCATGTGGCTCAATTACGTTTAGGTTCTCTAATACATGGATGATAGGTTTGCATTTTGTGGAATGTCAAGGGTGTTCTCTTCAAGGTGTAGATCACTGTCACCTAAAATTTGCCCATGAGTGGAGCCCACGTAGATCTCATTTAACCATGTGAAAATAAGCATGTCAACGAGAATGGAACCTGATCTTGTTTCTAATTACTTACTTTTTCTTGTTCAAGTGCTGATGGGATGCTGTTTGGTGTATTGACTAAATGCCCTATTTGCTCCGGTCCTCTGCATTATTCTGGAGGTAATTATCGTTGCCATGGCTATGTGTCAGCATGGAGCAAGTGCTCTTATTCAACTACTGCCCCTGAGCGTGTCAAAGAGAAGTGGAGAATTCCCGAAGAAACAAGTAATAAATATCTTCGCAAGGTACTCAACGTGATTAACATGTATCTTATGCTGGATACAATTGATTAAAGAATAAGTTTATAATATCATTGTATCACTGATTGTAGTGGTTCAAGTCTCAAAAAGCAAGGAAACCTATTCGGGTTCTACCTCCCCCATCTTCTAGCAAAGCTTTGGGAAATCAAGCTGTGAATGTCCTGTCTCAGACATCAAAAGTTGAAACGTTGGAAGGTTTCAAAGTTTCATTTGCTGGATTTCCAAAAAAATCCATGGTAGGAGTCGTCTCTTTAAATTCACAATTTTTTTTCTTTGTTTCTATTCTTTTATGATGATGTGTATACACAATGTGAAGCACCTGCACCAGAAAACCCTTTAAAATCAGTTTTGACAAGCTTCGTTTACTTAGCTTGTATTTATCACTATTGATTTAGAGAACTGTGCAGGAGGAATGGAAGAAAAGAATTCAGGGTAGTGGTGTACTGATACATCCGAAGGTTAAGAAAGGTGTGTTCCTTTTCCTTCACGTACTGAAATTTATAATGGAAGTTGGGGGGTGCTCCTATTGCCTCAAAATTTTCTGAAGTAGTTGAATAGGGGCTGATGCTGCTAACCTGTAGTACTTCACATAGATCATAACATGTTAAGTGCTGCGGTAGTTTGATTAGCGGATCCTTGCCCTTCTAAGATGTGCCGGACACCAAAGAAATGCTCATATTCACCTCAGTAAATATTAACTATATTTAAATTGGGATACCCTCTTTTCCATGTGAATATATAAGATTTGCGGCTAAAGTGATGAACTTACGTCTTATTGCAGATACTGATTGCCTAGTTGTGAGTGGTGAGGCAGATGGTGAAGACCCCGAGATTAAAAAAGCAAGGTAGGGCTTCTATTTAAGTTTTGAAATTTGAAATATTTATAGTTTTCTTTCCTCATGGAAATTTTCAACTTCTAAGATGACAAGATTTTCTTGTCTATTCTTGCCAGGAGAATGAAAATTTTTGTTGTGAGAGAAAGTTATATTGAAGAGTGTATGAAAAGGCAGAAGAGGCTTCCATTTGATCAGTATAAAGTTGAAGCTGTTGGCGAGGCTTCTAAAAGTATTGTCACTGTGAAAGTCAAGGGGAGAAGTGCGGTGCATGAAGCATCTGATCTGCAAGATACAGGCCACATTCTTGAGGATGGGAGAAGTATCTATAATACAACCTTAAACATGTCCGACTTATCCACTGGAGTTAACAGGTTGATTTCTACTTGATTCAAAGTTCGTTCCCTTCTTCTTCTTTTTTTCCTGCCAAGCAGTATTTTACACCCTTGGTTTATCTTTGTGTGTATCTAATCACATCTTATATTATGTTGTTTGAAGTTATTATATTCTTCAAGTCATCCAAGATGATAAAGGGTCAGACTGTCACGTGTTCCGTAAGTGGGGACGTGTTGGAAATGATAAGATTGGTGGAACCAAACTGGAAGAGATGTCAAAATCTGATGCAATTATGGAATTCAAGCGTTTATTCCTGGAGAAGACAGGAAATACCTGGGAATCTTGGGAAGAGAAGGATAATTTTCAGAAGCAACCTGGAAGATTCTTCCCACTTGATATTGTATAAGTTGTATTTGTCTTGCTCGAGTTTTTTTTTTATTCACACATACCCTATCTTTGCGGTACATTCCTTACACAATAGGGTCAATATATACAATTTTGTCTTTGTAGGACTATGGAGTCAACAAACAGTTGAAAGAAAGGAAAAGTTTCGGCGAGACAAAGAGCCACCTTGCTCCTCCTCTAGTTGAACTAATGAAGATGCTCTTCAATGTAGAAACATACAGGTTTTGAGCTACTTCTACTCCCTTTTTAAGTTGTATGAAACTATAAAGTGTAAGACCAGGTGCGCTAACGAAAGTTGTAACTTTACACAGGAATGCCATGATGGAATTTGAGATAAATATGTCAGAAATGCCTCTAGGAAAGCTGAGCAAAAGTAACATTCAAAAGGGTTTGTTCTTCTAAAACCTCCTCTGTTTGATTCTGCTGAACACTAATTCCTTTGGTGTAGCAATGTTACTTACTTTGATCTTATTTTTGAGCTTTTTTGTATTGTGATGAAAAACTTGTCTCTTCAATTTCTTTTCTCAGGTTTTGAGGCATTAACGGAGATCCAGAATCTGTTGAATGGCAACAGTGACTCTTCCATGAAAGAGAGTTTGCTTGTAGATGCTAGCAACCGCTTTTTCACTGTAATACCTTCAATCCATCCCCATGTCATAAGAGGCGAAGATGATTTTAAGTTGAAGGTATGTCCCATAACGCGGATTTGATTATATTGGGTTTTCACTTTCCATAAGCCATAACATCAATTTCAAATGGTGATGTTATGCTATAACGCTACTGATGTCACGTGTACTAAATGGAGTTGTTACATTGCCCCTGTCTATATTCTTGTGACTACTAGTCGTTATAGATCAGTTGGGGGTGGTTGACATGGTATGCGGATTAGATTATGTGTTTTTATAATAGAACCAAAAACCTGAACCTGAAAACCCGACTCTACTCTTAGACATGCTCAAGGTAATATTATTCTTCCTAAGAACACAGAGGAACAGATTCCACAGTTTGTGGGTATGTTTGGGCCTCTTTGCTACATTGCATTAGAAAATTGAATCAGATTCCAGTGATGAAGGTGGTCCAGAACATCCAACTCTGTGAAGCCAACTTTCACCGATCTGGATAGTTAATAAATTCTGTTGTTGCTTGAACATTTCTGAAAGGAATCAATGGCTAGAATGAAAAACACCATATGATGGCGTTAACTCTAATCATACAAAGTAACTGAATTTTGTATAGGAGTTCATCCTGAAATATTCTCTATATGGACTTGCTAATAATCCCTGTACTCTTTGTTGGTGGTTCTAGTTATTCTATCAGCTGAAGAGAAGGTCTTCGGGCTAGTCGTTTAGCAGTTGGGTTTTAACTTTTAAGGCTATCAGTTTTTATTGCTAGTGGTTGGTTAGGCTACTGGGGAGATTATTCCTCTGATTGCCAATACTAACGTGTATGCCAAAGAATCTTGTTGAGCAATTTTTTTTATTTCTCATAAGATGTTCGATGGCCTTTTCCAGCACTGCTGTATAAATTTTAAATGTTCTATGTTGTAGGTGAAAATGCTAGAAGCTCTTCAGGACATTGAAATAGCTTCGAAGCTGGTTGGTTTCAACGGTGATGATGACGAGACCTTAGATGATAAGTATAAGAAGCTCCGCTGTGACATTAAACCACTGCCTCATGACTGTGATGATTATAAGCTGGTCGAGAAGTATCTCCATACAACACATGCCCCCACACACTTGGTGGGTCACACCGTATTTGTTGCATTAGATGAGTATCACTATTCAATTTTGTGTTTTTTCTCACGATCTTTCTAGTTCATCTCAGGAATGGGCTCTCGAGCTGGAAGATGTTTTTATACTTGAACGGGCAGGGGAGGTTGATAAGTTTGCTCCCTACAGACAGAAACTAAAGAATCGGATGCTTCTTTGGCATGGTAAGTTAAACTGCAGATTAAATTAGTATGAAAGAAAGTTGTACTCTTTTATAATTGCCACCCAGTTAGTTTCTTCCTACTCCTTTTTAGGACTTGTCAAGCATTTAAGTAAGTGACTGCACTTGACTTCCAGTGTCCAGACCCTTAGGTTGTGTGAAGAAATGAATAAGCTATTAACTTTCACTAATCTGATGATTTGTGGTCAACAGGTTCACGTTTGACAAACTTTGTGGGTATTCTCAGTCAAGGATTAAGAATAGCTCCTCCAGAAGCTCCAGCTACTGGTTATATGGTCTCTCTCTCTCTCTCTCTCTCTGTCTCTCTGTCTCTCTCAAGCGCAATATTTACATTCACTGACATTTGCTCATCCTTAATTAATAGTTTGGAAAAGGAGTCTACTTTGCTGATCTGGTGAGTAAGAGTGCTCAGTATTGCTTCACGGATAAGAAGAATCCAGTTGGTTTAATGCTTTTGAGTGAAGTCGCCCTGGGAGAGGTCCATGAGCTCAAGAAAGCCTCGGTGAGTTGATCTTGCCGTCTATCTTTATTTGTGCATGCATGTGCATTACATTTACAGAAATACATGTAACTTCCCTGTTGTTACATGCATGATGTGTTTTTAAGCATGCAAACATGGAAAAACTTGGTTTTAACTCAGAAGGGAACTTTTGGTGGGAGTATTGTATAGGCTGTCGTGCGGGATTCTAGTGTAATATGCTTCATAAGTTTTCTGGACTGTAATTATGTAGGTTTATCAATCTGATTTATACTAAATTGTTATTTCGATTTTTCTTTTTCTCTGTGATTAGTATATGGATAAACCTCCTAGAGGGAAACACTCAACGAAAGGGCTGGGGAAGATGGTACCAAAGGAATCAGAGCACGTGAAATGGAGGGAAGACGTGGTTGTTCCTTGTGGGAAACCAGTTGCATCAAATGCTAGGGCCTCTGAGCTGATGTACAATGAATACATCGTTTATAATACTGCCCAGGTTAGTTTGTTTTTCTCCACATCATTATTTCGTTTCCTGTATCTACTAACTTGGTACAACGTTGATGATATCTTTAATTTGTCAAAAAAAATGCAATACAAAATGTACTTTTTGAGGACCAAACAGTTTTGCAAGGACCATCTCTTTGATCCGATGGGTTCTTAATTTTTGGCTCCACGACTTGATGATCGGATATGTTGGAAGGTTTGGAACTGACAAACAAGTGCACCCGATCAAAGATTCTAAGATCAAATCAAATTCTTATAGGAGATGTTTTATCCGTACCTAAATAATTGCAAATCATATTGATAATTTTCTTTCTTGTTTATATTGCTGAGCAGGTTAAAATGCAGTTCTTGCTTAAGGTGAGGTTTAACCACAAAAGGTGATCAGATCTTGAGATAGGCAGCTGATTGTCTTCCCTGGTCATTCCAAGGTAAGGGTACTCTTTCGCGATGATGTTATGTGGGAAACTGGATATTGGATGACAGTTTGATCCATTTTTTGGGGGGTATGAATGATGCCAAGTTCTGGTAAGATCTCATTTTGGGACTCTCGAGAGATCTATCAATCAAATGTTGTTTTGAATGCATGCAAAAAGTTAATGTGTATATGTAAATACCTCTCATGTCAATGAAAAGAAAAAAGAGACCTACATTTTATCAGTTGGATGAGTTCTTTCAATTGGGCACTTGAGTACTTACGACACAGAAAATGTCATTAGATCCTGGGATAGGATGTTTTTATGTTTAGCGGGACTGCCCTTCAGGTTCATAGCATCTACAGCATTTTACAAGCTGCAAGCTTGTGTTTAATTTCTATACTTAACAGTTGTATCATTAGTTGTAAAAGGATTTGCAGGCAATTGAACCTAGATTCATGAAAAGAAAAGGTTAGTTGTAGTAAAAGTAGGTCCATATTCCATATCAGAATCATTTTGTTCAAATAGTGCAATCAATATACATAGTATCTGCATCATCAGCTACTGACTCATCTTCATCAAAGATTAGTGTATAAGGAAGCTGCACTTGAATTGAGATTCCATGTTTGGCTTTTCTTTTTCTTAAATTATTATATATCTGACAGTCTGGTTATAACTATGTGGTAGTAGTAGTAGTAGTAATCTTGTATCTGCAGTAGTCAATAGACGCGTATGTATGTTACTAAATCATCATGTGATGTAATCTTGTAACTACACACCAAGTTTGTACAGATCTTGCACGTTTAGTATTTATGTAACTCCCCATCTGTGGACCCCGGTATGCTGAGTTTGGGTCCCATTTGTAACTAGATTAGACTTTTTCCTTCAGTAGTCTTGTACTCTTGTGGAGGTTGGCAAAATGAGGGCTTGTTGTTAGTTCCATCTGTTTCTTATGTATTTTAGGCGAAGCCAATTGCTAAAATTTTCACCACTATTCGAGACTCATTGGGTCTTTTAGAATCCCTCCATTTTATATTTGGGATCCTAATGAAGCCTCTCTGCAAATCCCCGTTCCACGTTGGACAAATTCATCTCTTTATACAAAATAATCTAGAATGTCCTGTAAAATGGTGAAAGTTGAATTCAAATGAGAATGTCCGTTTCAGTAGATATTTCGGCGCTATCGAAATGGTGAAGCCGTTAGGTGATGATAGTCACGGCCTCTGAAAGTTTGTGGTTCTAAGAGCGTTCACAGTGGGACGAGCAAAAGACGGAGTAAATCCAAATTTACTCTTTGATCGGTCTAAAAGTAATCACAGTAGGGCGAGCAAATATAGTTATAGTCTAGATTTTTTACTGTTTGATCCCAAATCTGATCCCAAATCTGGACCAAACCCAATTATGGTGGAGGGTTCGTCTAATATTATGTTTCGCGTCAAGCGTTTAGTTAGTAGTACGTCTCTTGACAGGCGTTCCGGTGAAGTATGTCTCATGATCAAGCGCAACTTAAGATCACGTTTGTAGTAGGCGTTAATATAAGAGCATGCCCACTGGACGTTAACTTATAAGAACGCTTGACTTGAGGCGTTGATAAAATGTACGTTGTGTTGGGCGTTAACTTACGCAAACGTCTGGGAGAGACGTTCATTTATTCTAACGCCTGTTACGTGCGTTCACTTGTCCAAACGCCTCTTTTGCCAGGTGCATATTCAAGCAACCGTTTACTTGTTTATTACTCCACTACAACACATGTTACATGAATTAATGAATTAATGGAGGAAAGGTGACATGTTTTTGTTTGTTTGTTTCTTTATTACAACTAAGAACTGCTTTTCTCATCTTGTTTCTAATTTTACCATTAAATAAAACAGTGTAGTATTGATGTTTTTCTGGGGCGTACCATCAAGCACATGCTTTTCTTACAAAGTGTGATAAAATATACCAATGATCTAAAACAAACTGGAGAGTTAAAGGTGTGTGTTTATCCACTTTTGTTGCCCTTCATATTTTTTGTCACCCAAAGGCTATTTTGCCAGGCGCACACTCAGGCAACCGTTTGTTATCAGGTGCATATGTAAGATGACGCCCGTCCCTTCCACACACACGTAACAGTTGCATGTGTGATCAGTTATCTCAGGCGTTGCTCAACTCGTATGCCCCACCATGCGTAGAGATATGCACACGCCTGTCATTTAGGCATACAGTTATATGAGCGTCTGTCATCAAGCATTCATGCAGGTGTACGTCTCTGTCTGAGCGTTGATCAAGCGTCCGCCCAAACCAAACGTTTCATTACGCAACCGCTCAACAAACAAATATCTCTCTACACATGCGCCCAGTTTCAGACGTAAATTTTGTTAACGCCTGACTAAATTATACTCGTCCATGCTGCGTGTAAGACAGACTATAACTAAAAAAATTTAGTTTTTACTTTTTGGTTACCCTCTTTAATCACCATATTACTGTGAATGCTCTAATCCTTACTTAGTCCACGCATTCAGTGATTTTTTTTCATTTCCGGGGTCTAATTTTCTTGAAGTGTTTGTGCAATCTGTCTGTCTTGGTCTTGGGACTGTTCTTCTTCCATTAACGAATAATTTATCAAGTTAATAATCCTAATAATAATAATAGTAGAATGACCCATCCCAATCCCAATCCAAATCCCATTAGGGTTAATACAAAATCTCCGTGAAACCTGATGAAGCAACGAATAGCCTCTTCTTCTAGATCGATCAATCAATTATTAAAGGTCTTCAAACTTCATAATCTTTTTGACTTTTCTTTTGAACAAAAAAAATGGTAATAAAAACATATTAATAAATCAAATGTGAACCAATATTAAAATGGGCCAGATGTCATGAACTAGTACGAAAAAAACAAACAAAAAGCATCACTTCCCAAGTGCGGCGGTGTTCGGCGCAGAAACTATATAAAAATCAAAATATAATTAAAAAAACAAAATTTGTTAATAAAAAAAATAAAAAATAAAAATCAACACAAACTCAAAGTCTAAGTGACTCTTCTCTTTAATAAAAAAAGGTTAATTATTATTTGTTCCATCAATGTTCCCTAAGAACCTTACACACAGACCTTCCATGTCTCCTCACTTGACTACTTATAAGACCCCTTCAGAGAATTTCAAGACCCACCCACTTATGTATCCGTGCCATAGACCTATTCTAAATCTTAGTTGAGCTAAAGCACCCTTACCTAGTGTGTTCGTGTGCAAGACTTTTCCAGTTTTCACTACTACTAATATTCTTCATTTCATTCACAGTACAACTCTTCTCTATCTATATCTCTAATGGATACAGGAAACGGTGGTGGTTCTGGTTCACCTTGTGGTGCATGTAAATTTCTGAGAAGAAAGTGTGCGTCAGATTGTGTGTTTGCACCGTACTTTTGTTCCGAACAAGGACCTGCTCGGTTTGCGGCGATTCATAAGGTGTTTGGTGCTAGTAATGTTTCGAAATTGTTATTGCACGTACCGGTTCCTGATCGGTGTGAAGCTGTCGTTACAATTGCTTATGAAGCTCAAGCAAGAGTTAGAGACCCTGTCTATGGTTGCGTTGCTCATATTTTTGCACTTCAGCAACAGGTAATATACATATAGAGCTTGTTAATTTTACAAGATGATTTCTAATTTTGTTTCGTTTTAAAGTGCCGTCCGTCTTCTGAATTCTTTATTCATATAGATTATAGAATTCATGCTCTTATATTAACATCTAGTTTAACCCAGGTAGCATGCTTACAAGCTCAACTAATGCAAGTGAAATCACAATTGGTGAGCAAAGTTGTTGACACAAGATCACTAGAGAATCATAATTGGATGGAAAACGTTGCTGCTGCTGCAGCAGCCACACCTCAAGATATGAACTATCCAGTTACGTATATGCGGTCTTCGGTATCTCCTCAGAGTTCTCTGGAATCAGTCGACAATAGTAACTGCAGTAATAATATTGATATATCATCAATGCAAGGAATAGATTATATAAACAGCAGCAGGGATAGTACTGATTATAGCACACTCAATGATCATCTTCATTCATATCAACCTTCTAATAAGAAAAGAATGATTTCTAATAATGAATTGGGTGAACTTCAAGCTTTAGCTCTTAGGATGATGAGGAATGATTTCTAATAATAATAATCTTCTAATAATTCACTAAGAAAATTATGTATCTTATTTTCCCCCTCTCTCAGATGATATGCTGCCACTAGTAGCCTGGTGTTGTTTTCCTTTGTACATAGAAAGAGAAAGAATAATACTGTAATCTGAAAAACTAGGCATGAGACTAGTGGAGGTAAATTGTTTTAGATTCAATACATTAAGTTCAATATGTATCTTCATTTCATTGTTCTCTTTCATTAGTGTTTTGTATGTTTTAAGAGTAAGTTCTACGGCAGTTGTTAAGACTAAGATGGTTTTAGCCCTACTATGTGTCTGTCTACCAGGTGAAGTTGCAGACCGTGAACGGCTCTTTGGACGGGATCATTTAGGATTTTGGTTTGTAACGACTGCTAAGTTGTTGAAATCAACTCCCTTTATGCTGATTTTCAGTCTGATAAAACCTGTTAAATGCATTCAAAGCCTTGCTTGCTGCCTTCAATCCACTATACAGATGACCTGTAGCCAAGGGTGAGTGCATGTGAGATCATAAGTGCTTGCTTGTGGTGACATTACACACTATTACCAGTACCCAGTTCTATTTAGTATTTCAAAGTTTTGAGCATTCCTGAGTGTTCCGTCGTAATTGAGCATTCCTCCTCAAATGTCTCTCAAAATTTCCTGGTTCCTTGCTTTTTGTATCTTCGGCAATCAGTCCGAATACATACAATTTTGGTGTGTTTGGCCTTGAAAAATGCGGCTTAGAAGGCCTTGGTTAAACACGCGAGCGTACTCAACATTTGCGTTGGGATCTCCGTCCGTTGGCAAATCAACTTCCGCAATAACCACCGATTAATGGGACTCCATTCTTCTTCATAGCCCAAATGAGAGTGTCATAATTAACTTCAAAACATTGGAATAAGAAATAGGACCATCCACAATAGGGGAAGCAGTTCCAAAGAAGAAAGCATAATCAACTGGGAAATATGGGTCGGGAGTCAGGACTCAGGTGTGCAAATGTGAAGAGCCAGGATTGGGATTTATATTTTTTAGGCTGTTTCATTTTTTTTAAGTCAGTCTCGTATTTTTTGGGTTTTGTTAAGCTTGAATTGTCTTTGAATTGCTTATGTGACAAATCTTTCCTAGTTTTAAGTATAGTGTCTGTCTGACTTTTGAATATCTAATTATGCTTTGAATTTTGGACATGTAAACTAGTAGAATCAAACAACAAACTCAAAATTCAATTTGGTTAAACAAATTTATTCATTTCATTAAAATGTGGAATCCATCATTCAGGTACATATAAAAGACAAATTACAAAGACTGTATGAAAAATTTACATCCTTCTTTGATTTTGCAACATACTCAACAACTTTGCCTTCTACTTTGCCTGGCATGAAACAGAAGACGTCTGCCATGATCGTTTCTTCTTATAATTCATCTCTTCATCGTCATGACTCCAATCATTCCCACTACCTGGTGTAACTCTGCTCCTCTTT
>JAJJMC010019063.1:14654888-14698479 GCA_023531435.1 Papaver californicum
AAAATACCTTATCCATCATCCCAGTAAATAAACTTACCCCATGGTGAAGAAAACTTGCTCAAAAGTTGATTTCATTGCTCAAAATATTGATTACAAGGTTTAAGAATAGTGCAACAGCTGAACAGATACGTATATAAGTGTCACAGAACAGGGTTCAGCTGTTACAAAGAGCTTTAAGCAACAGAACGTTCAAAACTTAACGCAACAGGAGCAGAGCTGCAACAGTGGAACAGCAACACTTATAAATGTTACTGAGTCGTCTTCTTCGGTGATGGTGGATGAAGAACACGCCGGCCGGAGCACCAGCAGGTCACCGGCGGCACCGGAACTTCACCGGATTTTCTCTGAATTGCTCCCTAGGCTTCTGTCTCTCTTTTTCTTCGATTTTTTTGGTTTATATAGGGTCTACAAACCCTAGAGAGAGTTCTAAACCTAATAGAACTCTCTAAAACAACTCGCAAATCCTCTTCCCAATTGAAACAGGAATCCGGCCAAATACATGCTTCTATGGCCCAAATTACTCGGCTCTGATGCTTCTAATAGGTTATACGGACCTTTAATTAACTTGGGTAACTATCAATTTGCGCTGGAACCGCAAAGAAAATCTGATTTGAGTTTTGCTGCCGATGAACTGTTTGCGATGAAGCTTTGACCTGGTCAACTGGGTTTGACTCGGTCAACTGGCTTTGACCGAGTTGACTGGGCTGAGTTGACCCGCTGAGTTGGTCCGATCCAGCCCATCCCGATCCAAGGGTGCCCCAATCCAAAGTGTGGGTGCCTTGATCCATTTTCCCGGGTGCTTTGAACACTTTTTGAGCCAATTTTTCCACAAATCTTTATTCTTCTAATGTACCTACAACAGCATAAAAACACGTAATAGACACACAATCGAATACTAACTCACTAGAAATTAAGGTGCAATTTAGACACTAAAATGTGTCTATCATCAACCTGCTAAAATATACCATGACGACCTTAACCACCCCATCTACACTTTTTCCTGGATGCTTTGGTGTGATAGGTTCGTATAGGTTCACACAATAAATCACAACGACTCAATGTTACCATTATTTTCGGTTGCTTTGGGTCGTCATGGTTGACACCAGTAGACAATGACACCCTTACTGCCAAAGATGGATTTTTCATGAATGTTTTTGTATGCTGGGGTCGCATCATTCATACCATATACCATGACGATTCTTACTCTGGAGAATTAGAACAATCTTGTCAGTGTTGGTGTCGTCAACCTGCTATTTTAGACCATAACGACCTTTACCATGGGAAATAACTTCTTGCCTGGTCAGAGCTGGAGTCGTCAACCTGCTAAAATATACCATGACGACCCTAACCACTCCATCTATACTTTTTCCTGAATGATTTTGTGTGATAGGTTCACATCGGTTCACATAATAAACCACAATGACTCAATTATACCATTATTTTTGGTTGCTTTGGGTCGTCATGGTCGATAGCAATAAACAATGACGACCCTTACTGCCAAATAGGGATTTTTCCTAGATGTTTTTGTATGCTGGGGTCGCATCGTTCATGCCATATACCATGACGTCAGAGTTGGTGTCGTCAACCTGTTATTTTAGACCATGACGACCTTTACCATGGGAAATAACTTCTTGCCTGGTCAGAGATGGAGTCGTCAACCTGCTAAAATATACCATGATGACCCTAACACTCCATCTATACTTTTTCCTGAATGTTTTTGTGTGATAGGTTCGCATCGGTTCACATAATAGACCACAACGACTCAATTCTACCCTTATTTTTGGTTGCTTTGGGTCGTCATGGTCGATATCAATAGACAATGACGACCCTTCTACCAAAGATGGATTTTTCCTGGATGTTTTTGTATGCTGGGGTCGCATCAGTTCATATCATATACCATGACGATTCTTACCCTGGAGAATTAGAATAAACTTGCCAAAATTTGTGTCATCAACCTGTTATTTTAGACCATGACGACCTTTACCATGGGAAATAAATTCTTGCCTGGTCAGAGTTGTAGTCGTCAACCTGCTAAAATATACCATGACGACCCTAACCACCCCATATACACTTTTTCCTGGATGTTTTGGTGTGATAGTTTCGCATCGGTTCACACAATAAACCACAACGACTCAATTCTACCATTATTTTTGGTTGCTTTGGGTCGTCATGGTCGATACCAATAGACAATGACGACTCCATAACTGAACAAAAAATTTATACTTGGATTCGTCATCCTGCTAAATTTTAGGCGTAAATACCATAATGAGACCAAAAATGATTTAAGACATAAACTACTTCAAAATTGGCAAAATACCAATGTTTTAACATACCATTCACATTCAAACCAATCTACTACTACAACTCCTATAACAAATTAAGTTATTCCTAACAAACATAAAGAAACATGAGTTCAAGTACGGTAAAATCAAATTGTACCTAAGAAACATGTGGACACATAAGTTCAAGTTTATTATTGCAATGTCTTAGAAAAAACATTGTATCAACCATGACCACGACCTCAGTCACTTCCTTGTCTAGATGATCTCCGGCTTCGCTTTGGAAAAGTTCCTTGACTTCCACTTCCACGACCTCGACCAGCATCTCCTTGGCCTCCTTGGCCTTGTTCAACACCTTCGCCTATTTCATCATCTCCTTTCCCCTCGTCGCCCTGAGTATCAACACCTTTTTAGGTTACTTGGGTAGAACGTTTGCGATACCTCTTACTTTCACTTGCCATATCAGTAAACATTTTGGCCGCAATGGGGTTTTCAATGTGTGTCAACAAGTCAAGGTACCGAACTTGTTGGTCAGGTGTCAACAGGACTCCACTGATCATAATCTTCACTCGATCTCTCTACTCACATTAAAATTGTAATCGAGGTTAACATACTTATAAGTGTATATATTTAAGAAAAAGAGAAAAAGAAAGGCAAAAAAATACTTACGATGAGCTTTATAATGCTAGAGCCAGTTCTGGTGTCGGGTGCCGAAGTAGAAAAAGTACAAGCTTTGTTGCTTCTCCGCCCGCGAGGATCTATCTGTATCACAAAGCCATGGTAGAACTTTTCGTGCCATTTCAAGTAACCCTCATTTGCCTCATAACCGTCATTCACATGCTCCCAAAGAGAGAATTCTACCAAAATAGCATGTCTATTATCCCAATGACTGGTCTCCGGTAGATGGCCGTAAACCACCTCAATGTTAGAAACATCATACTTGCATTCATCAAGTTTGAGTTTGTATATTGATTTATAATCCTCTTCACGTGGAAGTTGAATATACCCAAGCTGTCGCATTACTCTCGACGGATCACACATTGAGAATCTGGTAGGGTGAAACAAAGGACCATAGTAAAAATATGTGTTTTGCCTTCTATCAACTATCTCCCTCCTATATGGATCAAAGACTACATCTTTGGTTGTCATTTTGTCCAAACTTTCCCGCATGGCTAACAACAAGGACTTTTGACTTTTCTCCTGACCAACAATGAACATGTATATTCATTCCTCCTGGTTAAGCCCTAATCCAACCCTTGTTCACTTTGACGTGTTTTTTGTCTTTGAACAATGAAGAAAAATGTTCGTAAATCCACACCTATACAATCATCAAAACAATAAAACTAGTATTCAACAAACCAGAGATTCAAAAAGAATAATATTTTATCTGATAAACAAATATGATCACTTCAATTACCTGGAGTAGAATAGTATTCCCATTTATTTTATTTTTTCATTACCTAGATGCTTTTGTTAGCTCCTCATTCACGTTGCTGCAATGACAGTCCCCCACGAGTACTTATTCACATCTTTCAAAGGATGCAAGAGATGGAGATAGTTGGCATTGACCCTGTTTCCTTTGCTGTCGAGAAACAAAAAAAACCCTAGCACGTACAATAGATAAGCGGTCGTGGAAGCACGAACTTCATCCTCAGGGAGGGGACCATTATCTGTTTCCTTTTTTAGGGACCCAACATATGAGCGCCTCAAATCCGCAAGGTTAAACTCTCTCTTCGGATACCTGCCCCCCTTGACCAAATTGGAATTTATCGTGTCTTCATCCCATCCAAATAACTCCTTGACCAATTCATAAATTTTAGGCCAAAGAAGTTATTTATTGTATTTGTCTCTGGTGGATTTTCCTTCGACCTAGAGCCCTAAAATCTGTTCTGCATCATTAGGAGTTATAGTCATCTAGCCAAACGGGAATTGGAAACAATCTACTTCAGGGTAAAACCTCTCACAGAAGCAAGAAACCGCGACCTTGTCATACGCAATCACTGAGTTTTGTACAACAGGATACAAACCAAAGTTCTCTATTAACTTTCTAACTCTTGGACATTCATCTTCTAGTTTCCATAAATTCATTTTTGCATAAGAAGACTGTCGCCTGAAAAGATTACGACGTTCGTATGATCCTACAAAATATAGGCAAAATAAAGGAGAAAATAACCCAATCAAAAAACAAATTAAAAACAACAAGATAAAAAGCAAAGTTGAGAATGTTACGATGGTCTGATGAATGGTACGAGCCCACGAGCAGAGATATGGAAATAAAAATTTTCCTCCATCTAAGGGTAAGCCTTCAATATTTCTACCGCCGTTCAACATCATGGATCAAGTGGGTTTTGGGAACGTGCCTCGCAGGTGGGGCTTTTTCAGCTTTTTCCTTGCCCTTGCCTTTGTCCTTGGCTTTCACCTCTTCCTCCTTCTCATCCCCATCATCATCACCATCATCACCACTATCACCACCAGCTCCACCAACACCACCACCATTGGTGTCATTAACTTCATCTTCATCTTGTTCATTGTCATTGTCTGAAGTCACAAATAGAATAAAAGAGGCAGGAGAAAGGGAACTACAATATAAAATACACAAAATCAAAAAAACATAATCAATATTCTTAGACTAAGTATATGGGTCGTCATGGTCTAAATTGTCGACAATAATGACCCTAAGTAAAATACGAGACAAAGTTGCATTTTCTATGGGGTCGTTATGGTTTAATAAAAGTTGTCACATATGTTTAAAGTTGTCATTGTTTTAGTTAAAAATCGATGCGACCCTAAATAGACTCTTCGTCTTCAGGGAAAATAACCAACAAGGGTCGTTATGGTCGAGAATCAAGTACCATGAAGATTTTTCATAATTCTAACCTGCATATGTAGGGTCGTTGTGGTCTAAGCTTTGAGACCATGCCGACCCTTTCCCTGTAATTGCAATTTTGCGGTTTCTAATCTTGATTTACACTCAAAACACACGTATATTACATTCAGCAAATAGAGTAATGGGTTTTGGTTTACTTACATTCTAATTGGGACTATTTTGTTGTCCGATTCTTCTCGATTTTATTTCTTGGTGCTTCTGGACTTTAACTTTTCTTTAAGTTTCCCTATGATTCTAGGTGGTGTTATTTCTCTCTGGAGATTTTTCATACGAGCCATGTTTATAGAAGAAGTTAATCGTTGATTCGAATTGATTTCGAAAAAAAATGGAATCGTTAGGGAAGAAAAGGAGAAGATAAAAGGTTTTTTATTTTTGTTTTTATTTTCGGTTTTGATTTTAAAATAGAAACGGGACTGATTTTAATTAAATATAATAGAGTTTTAAGATTAGTCATTGGAATAAGGATAAATTAATATTTTCATCGCTTTTTCTTAAATTGAATTGGATTAAATTTGTAATTCATAGTTACCTGGTAAGAAGTATCGTCGACCAACGATAATTCATTGTATATATAAACTAATCCATAAGAAAAAACTTAATTCCTGAGCACAGAGAAAATGATAAATTTTTATAAAAGCTTTTTTGGATCAGCAAATTTTTATAAAGTTGTTTGGTCTTAACTTTTTCTTCTCAAATTAAAAAAGGTGTGCACTGAAAGTTTTGTACATTCTTAGAAAAGATCTCTGAAATATTATCCGAGAGGAATGGAAACACTTACCGGAATCAATCCAGTGAAGATGATTTCAACTTCAACGTTAACGAGATTTTTGATTGGATAGTGGTATAGAAATGTTAACGAGATTTTTGATCATGAACAGTACTATATCAATACAGGGATAGTGAACAGTACTAAATCCGTTGATTAGATCATAATACCATTTTCCCAAATCACTTATAAGTGTCTCTTTTGCAGCTCAAAAAATACGAGACTAAGATAACAAATTAACTCAAGGATTTCCACACACGAGTCATGGTAAAGAAAACCTTTCAGCATATCAAGTACGTAAGCAGACACCTTCAAAGGCATTTTGTTTTTACTTTTTCACTACTATAATGCAAAGATAAAAATTTCAACGCTGCAACTGCTTAAGTTCTCGTGTGTGAATGGTTTCAAAGATTTCATCGCCTTATATATATATATATATATATATGGTTATGTAACAAATTTTAATATTTCATCAACTTATATATGGTTATGTAACAAATTTTAATTAGGGGTATTCGTATCAAAAAATTTATACTCGTTCCGTCCTATTTTAGATGAAGGAAAATGATTTTTTTCAAATACCAAATTAGACGAAGGTTTTCACATTTTAACCAAGTTTTTTCTTATTTGTCCCTCTATTGGAATCAGAAACAAGAAACAAAAAACTATGAAATTTAAATATTTTAAAAATTAATATTAGGGTTTATTCGGGAAAAATTTAGTCTCTCTCAAATTTCTTAATCTACATGAAAATACATAAACCTTCATCTAAACTGAGACGGAGGGAGTATAATTTAATGATTTCATGTTAACCAAATTATAACTAACATAACTAACTAATGGGGGTACCGTTAGTATTTCTAGGAGTATATAAAGGAACACCCTAAAAAATGTAGAAATAATCGTTTAATGACTTTAGTCCCATTTTTCCCGGGCTTTGGACGCTCTGGTCATGTCCTCCCAAGCCCAGAACTCGTTAAACCAAAATTTTCCCGGTTAGACAGTTTGGTCCAAAATTTGGACGAGTTAGTCTAAACTCGTACCGAGTCAAATTTTCCGTTTTTTCCTATTATCGAAACTTCCCTTTCAGAGTTACCGTACATAAACTACTTTTGTTTTTTTTGAAATATTTTGATTTTAGATATCAGATTTCAGATTAGGAGGGAGAGAGAGAGAGATAGAGAGAGAGAGAGAGAGATTTTGGGTGTTCTATGATTAGCATGATTTTATCATTATATTGGTTGGTTTTGATGTTTATCGTCTTGTTTTCTTTGAAAATGTACCTCCAAAAGCTTGCAGTCATACCTAAGGTTGAAAGGAGGTTTCGAGGGAGGAGATATGATGCAGATAAAAGCAGTTGTTGATGCAAGGAAGGAATGTGGGCAAACATTGTTATTATAGCATGAATAATCTTAATTAATGTATTTACTATTTGCATTATTACTAATTTAATGGTAAAATATGTATCATGTATCAAAAATACAATGTGTGATAATATGAACTTTCGTTTTGGCATATGAATATCTTTTTACGCATACTTTTGTTAGTACAATATGATTTATTTTCTGTTCGTTTTTATTTTATATTTTCATTATTTAGATTTGTACCTATTTCACTTCATATCCTTAATTACACCAACATACTTGTTAGCGTGCATCCATCTATCTAAAATGAGAAACACAGAAAAAAAAAGAAAAAAAACTTGTCACATGGATCGATGGCAGGTGTCCCTCCAAAATACGTTTTCAATTCCTTATCCTAACTCTAACTCGAACCAAATAATTTCCTTTTGTTTCATTTTTTATTATTCTCTTTCTTTTTTAGCTCAGTGACTGAACTCAAATTATTTATAAGACTTTATAATTTACTAAAATAAACCGGAAATAAATTGGCGATGGAGATAATTTTTATAAAGTGGTTCAATTTACAGAAAGATGATGATGATAAAAAATTCTTCTTCTTCTTCTTTCTCCTGAAACGTTTTGTTTCAACAATATCAAAACCAACACTCTGAATCTCTTTTACTGTGCAGAGAAAAACGAAGAAGAAAGGTTTTTTGTTTCCAAAAATATGGTGATTTGTTTCGCGGTTCATCAGATGGGTATTTATAAGACTTCATTGTTTTCTAAAGCCAAAACGATGAACATCATCAACAACAACCCAACCAACAAATTAAATATCATCAATAATCCAATCAAGAAATCCAAGAAAAAATTGGTGGACAATTTCAAACTCCCCAACAAGAACACATGGTTGATGTTAGGTATTATTCGACAAACCCAAGTTTTATTTCTCTTTTTTGTGTTTGAAAATTGTTTGATTGATTGAATTTTTAATAAAAAATTAGGTTTTTAGTGTAAAACCCAATCGTAAAATCAAGTTCTGAAGGTGTTATGGTTGGGAGTTCTTCAAAACCCAAACGTAACTGCATTTTCAGAAGATTTTACGGTTGGTTTTTTTAAAAACCTAACCGTAATTTTAAAAAATAAAATGAATGAGTTTTCTACGGTTGGGTTCGATATACCAAAACACAAACCCAACCGTAACTGGATACAAATTGAGTTTTCCTAATTTTTATCCAGTTACGGTTAGGAGTTCATCATCACCTAACCGTAAATTAGTCTTACGGGTGGCTACGAAGGGAAAAACCCAACCGTAAAATAGGTATGAAAAGCTAAAAAAATTAATCTTTGGTTGGGTGAATTACGATATCCATCATGAGGTATGTAAAATTTGGTTTCTCTATCATATAATGATTCACCCACCTCAAATATCTCACTGGAATCACTCGAGTTGGTTGGGTGAATCAAAATTTAGGGTTTTTTTTTTAAAAATCTTTTTTTCCTTCTACTTCTCTTCCTTCCAAAACCCAAAACACTAACTCTAATTTTCTATCTCTAACTATAAATCAAAATCATTAATCTAATAACTAATACTAACTAAAGGTCGATCAGCTAATAGACCATGATACTAAACAATAAAACCTGAATGTATTTATTTTTTGTTTTATTTGGATAGGGTATTATCAAAAATGGTCACACGATTAGCAACTGGTTCACAAAAAGGTCACAGTGTTACAAACTATTTGCAATATAGTCACTAGACCGCTAACTGGAGAGTTATGTCACCCCTAAGAGTTAAGTCAGGCCATAGATAAAGAGTGTTGGTGTTGCTGGTGGTGCTGCTGCTGCTGCAACTGTTATTGTTTGTGATGAGTGGTGGTGTTGTTGCTGGTGTTGTTGCTGTTACTACTGGTGAAATAAAACGCGTTCAGGATCGTTACATGGCACCAGAAGTTCATCCTACTTTCAGGATCGTTACATGCCACCGGAACTTCAACCCACTTTCAGGATCGATAAATAGCACTCTCTCAAAGGGTTCACTGCTTCCTCTCTTGGGTATAGCCGCCACCACCATCACCACTCCATCACCATCACCTCAACAACGAGGAGGGGTATTTAGGACAAAATTCAGACTATTTTTTTCACAATAGTTAAGTCGAATAGAAAAATACCCTTTTGTAAACACTAATTAAAGGTGTGATGATTTATGAAACCAATTAGGGGAGTGTGACCATTCTGTAAATGACCCATTTGGATACTGTTACTAGAATATCTAACATAAAAATTCCTTGTCATGGTAAAGATAAACTCAGATGGATGCACACTCATGATAGTAATTTTACAGTGAAGTCAGCTTATAGTGTCATTCAAAGCGATACCAATAATGCTAGCCAGTCCAATATGGGTTGGAAAAGGCTTTAGAAAAATAAATTGCCTCCTAGAATTGTGCATTTTTTACAGAAATGTTGCATAATTTCCTTCCTACTAGAGATAGAACAAGTAGATTTGTTCCTAGCCGCAACAACAAATGCTTTTTTTGTGATAATGAACTTGAAACTTTACACCATTTGTTTTGTGACTGCAATATTACTAAAGAAATCTGGGGAGCTACTGATAGTAGCATTGTTGGTTATCTAGATGGAATTATGTTATATGATTGGCTATTGAATAATTTTCTAAATATAAGAAACATCTCTATTAATATTACTATTAGTAAAGAAAAATTGTATAGGCTTATGGAAAATTTGGAAAGCAAGATGCTCACTGATTTTTGAGAATGTGCAGGTACAAAGGACAAATATTGCAAGAAAGATAAATGGGGAGTTTAATGAATTGGTTGGACAAATGAATAAACAAGAACCTAGTCAAGATATAAGAGAGGAACTAGTCCCTACTTAGAAAGGTCCAAGTGTGGCGGAACTGAAAATAAACTGTGATGCAATATTTTTTAATGAGTCGGGACAAACTGGAATTGGACTAATATATCGTGATTTTACAGGTTTCTGTCATGGAGTTTAATGCATCCCTATAACTGCAGTATATGCAGAACAAGCTGAAGCAAAGCCTTTACTAGAAGCAACCAAATGGGCAAGGGAGATGGAGATAAGGAAAATGTACTTGGAAGGAGATTGTAAGAACGTAGTGTTCGCAGCTAATGAAAACAGAAGCGTAATCCACTGGATCCATAATAATCTAATAAAAGATTGTATTTAGTTATTTCAGTATTTTGAAGCTTGGAAATGTAGTTTTACTCCAAGAGATACTAATAATGTGACACATGTAGCTGTAAAACTTTCTTTAGAATTAGTAGGAAAAACAGATTGGAACAACTCATTTCCATCAAGGATCGAGAATTGTATCAAAGCAGACATTATTACTCTTTAATCATAAATAAAATATTTTCATAATAAAAAAATCAAATATTAAATTAGTTAATTTAATTAAATAATAAATATTAATCAAAAAGATTGTTTAACTAATATTCTTTTTGTTTCTGGAAAAGAATTACTATCATTGTTTCAATTTGATCTATTTTTAAACTAAAATAAAAAAATAATAGTAACATTTTTTTAAAAACGGAGATAATATAAAAATATAATGAATACGGAGTATGAGTTCTTAAAATTTACTAACCGAAAATTTTATTTTGTCCTCGTATAAAAAGCCTATATAGGGTTAAAAAAAGAGTGGTGGTGTAATCTATCACATTAGGATGTCCATAACCACATTTCTCAATCCACTTCCAATAATCAGAACCAGCAACAACCGCCAAACAAGAAGAAGACCAAAATTCCGATACTTTACCCCAAAATCTTCACTGAATCAGCAGCAAAACCCACCACCAGCTTCTTCTTCTCTTGATGTTCTAACTAACATAACTAAACTCCTATGGGGCAAATCCCTTCCACCACAACTCCTCATCTCCACAGTTCGTTTAACCTGGAATTCAACATGGCACCTTATGATGTCTCAACTCGCTCCTTCTGATCCTTCCGGTTCATACTCTCGTCCTGTTAGTCAATTTCGCGCCAAATCACTCTCCCCCATCCCACCAAAACTCCACCTTTATGTTGGACTACCATGCCCATGGGCTCACAGAACCCTTATTGTCAGAGCACTGAAGAATTTAGATGATATCATTCCTGTTTCTATTGCTTCTCCTGGTATTGATGGTTCCTGGGAATTTCATGATTATGATAAAAGTAGTAGCCGGAAAGAAGAATTTCTGGTACCTGGTTCAGATAGTGTAAATGGGTGTAAGAATTTGAAACAAGTTTATAGACTTCATAGTGGAGGAGATTATAATGGTAGATCAACTGTTCCTATGCTTTGGAATGTTGATAAGAAACAAGTTTTTTGCAATGAGAGTTATGATATTATTGAATTATTCAATTCGGGGTTCGAGGGGTCGGGGTTGGACCTCTCACCACCATTGTTGAAGAAACAGATTGAAGAATGGAATCAAGTTGTCTATCCCAATGTCAACAATGGGGTTTACAGGTAATATGATTGGATTTATAATGTTTTTGAAGCTTTTTGGTTATCTGTGAAATGGGGTTGACATGTGTTTGTTTATATGTCTGTGTGGTTGGTGGGCAGATGTGGATTTGCACAGAGTCAAGAAGCATATGACAATGCGGTTAGTGGGTTGTTTACTACATTGGATATGATAGATGATCATTTGGGTAATTCTCGATATTTGTGTGGAGATGTACTAACACTTGCTGATGTTTGTTTGTTTACGACATTGATTCGATTTGATCTTGTCTATAATGTTCTCTTCAAATGCACAAAGAAAAAGCTCTTGGAGTATGAAAACCTTCATGGTTACATGCGCGACATATATCAGGTAATATAAGTTCATTTTCTTATCGATGAAAGAGTGTTTACTTATTCCGCTTTTAGTTTATACCTAGAGTCACTGTTGATTAAATACATAAGAGATTTATAAGCATGTTGTTCCCATTAAACTGATAAGATGTCAAACTTTACAACGATAAAGATAGAAAGTAAACTATTGAGGTTCTATAATGAACAACGATTGACGTGATATTCGGTTTCTAATGCAAGGAAATTGTGTCATCATCTGCATTGTAAGTCTCACAACTGCTTGGAAGCATATCTACCTTGTAGAACATTGCAAATCTAATCCAGGGTTTTTTTAGGAGATCAATTACAGATGCATTCCTTGAAATAAATTTTATAAATTAAAGCATGGACGTTTATACTTGAACCTGGGGATGAAACTATTGAAACAAAATCTGTGGATGTTTGGAGTCTTGAAAGATCTGGGTCATGGTCTTTTCTTTTCTCGTTTTGATAAGAGGGCATCTTGCTCAATATCAACTTGCAAATAAAATTTTACATTTGATTTAGGTGTTTAAGTTAGAAACGGCTATGTTAGAGCATCTCCACACAAATTCATGGTGTCTAATACTTGGTCCAATGCTCCTCCAGCCTTTATCTGTGCAAAGGTTATGAAGGAGAATTCTAATGTATCTGATGCTTATGACTCTTAATAAAAGTCTTTATTTAGTATCAAAAAAATAAATAATGTTAAAGCATCTCCACATAGAGCTTTCTACTGAACTTATAAGAGTAGAAACTAGAAGCTAAGTTAAAGCTATAAACCATTTTTCTCCTATATTTCCATTAGAGCACTTTATTTTAGATGCCAGATTTAACACACTTTTCATTAAGAAATTACATAATTTTTTTTTTCAAATTGATGTATTAGCTATGTAAATAGTGAATTGTTTGCGCAGATATTCAGTCTAATAATTGGTGGTAGAGATTCTCTTGGAAGCCAATATTTCTATACTGGCACTCCAAGAACCCCATGTGTTGAGTCCCCTGTAGATGCTTATAGAGGCATGGGTATGATAGAGTAAACAGTCTTGCTTGTAGATGATAACCTGTAGTTCTCTCTGTTATAGGAAAAGTTTGTTATATTTCCAAATTCTAGTACAAGAGCCATCCCCCTTTTTGCTCAGTTCAGGCAAAGGTTTCTTACAGTATTACTCAACATGGTGTGGTGCCATTACGTAGTATGTTAACTTGTGAGCATCTTGTACAATCAGGATATTAGATATCAAGAAAGTCATCTTGGTCCTTTTTAATTAGTAGTGGATTAGTTCATGTCCTATCTTTTGTGAAACATCTGAAAGGTCTGTCTTCTCCATATGCAAAGTTCAATGTTTTTTCTTTTTATCTTTCTACTTTTCTGTTTTTTTACAAGAAATGGTACTACATTACATTTTTTTAAAGTAACTAGTGATTTACTTTGACTCCTAAAGCAGATTCCGAAAGTTGCTGCAACTTGCAATTTTGAAGCAATCATGGATGGTTACTACAAGACTCTTTTCCCTCTAAATCCAGGCAGCATTAGACCCACAGTACCCTCGTGTTGTAAGCATGAAGTTCTCTTTACATCCCACAACAGAGAATTAATATCATCCGCTGACAAACGCTTCAGTGTTCCTGCTTCATGAAGGTTTCACCTCAATCTGTTCATTTAAGATGCTTTAATAAGTAGCTGTTTTTTACATCTTCCTTCTGGAGCTGCACACAGGTCAATGTTCAATTTTGTTATCAAACCATATACTTTTGCTCCCAACGAATCTTGTATACTCATAGTCCTAAGTCTGCTTTTTTCTTCATATCTGTTGTAATCGAATATGTTAATTATACAGTGTCACGCTATCATAAACTTGCCAATCTCCAACCACTTGCCTATTTGCACTAGCATCATTTTTATAAACGAAACTAGCATGTTTAACTCAGAACACACTGATTGACAATGTGACATGTACATCTCTTCCTTTGTCAGCTTAGAGGATAAAAATCGGTCTACCACAGTACCACCAACCGAAAATAAATAAATTCTAGACTGTAAAAGTAAAAAACCACCAAGGGAAGAGCTAAATAATAATATTGCGGGTAACCTCTTTAACATGGTATTTCCTAAATAAGAGCCTGAAAGCCAATAAACCGTACTTTAAACTGCCAATAGGTCTTTCGTTTTTTCAAAAATAGACCTAAATTACATCCCCGAAATGTGTATATACACAAACAAAAGCATAAAAAAAGCTTGATGATGCCACATTTGTTCAGATGCAAGCAGTGTAAGGTTCTTGTCACTTGTTTTTATTTGCAGAAGAACCAACAAAACCAAAATTTCCCAGAATACCCAGCTAGCTAGTCTTCCTTTTGCCGCTTACCTCAAGACTAAAGGATTCAGTTTAGCTTCTGGACATCACAATATGGCAGGTGTCAAGCTACTTTGGAAATGCAACAAAGCAGTCTTGATTAAACAGCGGAACGATCACACTCAGCAAAATCAATAAAAACAGAATTGAGGGCTTAAATTATTGCCATTAAGGAGACTTGATACAGTGGAAATCTAGACTACAGGAAATGTTTATAACCAAGTAGTGGCAAATAAAAATTGCTTGTCTTGCACCTTGATATCTAGCAGTCTTGGGTTTACATAAACAAAACAACTTCCTATTGGAGCAAAGATGATGCCATTTCACAAATGGAAATGTAACTAGGGCACAGAATTACTCTGAAATAGTAAATGGTGAATCAATCTTTATGTTTCATAGTTAATAGGTCAGATATACTAACTTTGTGAGCGCTTCATATCTCGGCAGGATTTGCTTCCGCAGCGACATCGGAACCCCTTAACTGGATGATTACTGTTACCAAAGTCAATCCCATAGTCCTGATTGATTCAGCATACAAGAGAAGTGAGAAAGTATTTAGAATTTATTTATCTAATAGTAAATATAGTTGCTACCACAATTCTATGCTCTGTTGTTTCTGTCGTCTTATGACATGCAAATAAGCAATATATGAAACGTACAAAGTTGAAATCTCCCAAGGTTCTACTTCACTTTATGTTTCAAAGCTAAACTATTTAATTAAGCAACATGCTCTATGATATAACTAAACCAAAGCTTACTGGATTGCATTTGTTCATATTTTGTATATTCTTTCCGCGCTGGCTCACACAAGGATACCCTACCCTGCTCACACCTTCTTCGGCGAATTAGTGAATGCTAAGTTATTTCATAAAAAACAATGGGGTTCAAAGTTTCTGAATAGATGACATCCTTATATTACGGTGTGAATGGTTATGAGCAAAACAAATCCTCGGAAAAAGTCAGCCTTTAAACTCCTCCATGAATCACTACGGTTAAACCAAAGTAATGATAATAAACTAATAACCTCATTTACATAAATAAGTCTTCCGGTTCCAATTAAAGCCAAGGGACTAAAGTAATGATCTATAATGAAATAACCTCTCTAAAGTAACAGTTTCCTGAGGGTATTACTTTATCAAGGTTTTTACTGAATCATCGATCCGAGTCACAGTAAAAAAAAATGATATCCGCATGGTGACAACTAGAAAAACATATAACTAAAATAGAAGTAAATAAACTAAGCCAACTGTTAACAAAATAGGATGTTGACTAAATAGAATCGCAATTGGGCAGCAACTTACCCATGTTAGCTCTTCCAAAGCTTCTATGTCTCTTGTAGTGAAAAAAGCCACCTGCCACAAAAGCAAAAGAAATGCAAACACAAGATAATTCTATTGAATAAACATCCCCCAAAAAATATAGAATAATGTAACTGGTCGAAATTTCTTACATGATAATATCGATGGTTCGGACTCTCCACTTCAACTGGGATTTCAACCAAATTTGCATCGAAGCATCTAAACAAGTAACACCAATATTAAGGTAATCAAAAATTAAGAGCAAAAAGAAAGAGTGGGATAAAATTGGAAAATCGGATACGAATTCAGAAAGAAAATATCTAGTAAAGAGAATCCTTCTATGATGTGTAGTTATGATATTGCCTTTCATTGCACGGTTATCAATTAAAAAAGGTTAGATACTGGACGAGTTTGATAGGTTTTCAGATAGTAAGTCATCCAGGGTGTATTTTAAAATCAATAACTCAGCATTAGAATCCAAAATTGGTTGACATTGGCATAGCAGAACAATATACACAAGGATATAACACTAACTTCATGACCAACGATGAAACATGCCAGTAGATGTGTCACCTGATTGTCGGTGAATTACCTGTGATTAATAAATCTAGTAACATTGCCATAAAATGTGGCATCTAAGCAGAGTGCTTCTTTATCCTTCACGACACCATCCGAACCCCAAGCAGCATCAAGCAGCACAGGGCATGTCTGTATATCGCCATCAATAATTTGTGTGTTTCTTTCATTGAGCTCCTTACTAGTCAATATTTCCCCAACATATTCACAAACAAAAGTTCCTCTAGGCAAATCATCAAGTGTTCTGAGGCCCCATCCTTTTCCTTCCACTGTCAAAAATACCTAAAATGAAACAAATTCTGATTAGTTGACAATTAAGCAGACATAATAAAAAATTGCCCACCTTTGAAAAATCTATATGCATGAAACGTAAAGAGATCTCACTTACAACAGGTTTATCATTTCAGAATTCATATTATCCTATAAAGATGATGCAAATTCAATATCAGCATATAAGATGCCAGTCCTTGAAAGAAGTGGCGAGCTAGGATTCTAGGCAGGATAAAAAAATAAATATTCTGCTATGTGGGAGAAAACAATAGATAAAATGATAAGTTTACAGGGATAATCATAAGTTTAAACCTGGGGAAGCTTTAGAGTCAATTGGCAAGTGGGGGGAATTGACCCCACTTGCCCTTACTTGGCTCCGCCCCAATAGCAATCTATCATTATATAAACGCATGAATGGGAACTATGAATTACAGAACATTGCCATTTTCAATGCGTAATATAATCAAGGATCAGGACGGAGCCAGATAGAAACAAGTGAGGTCAACTGACCCCACTTGCCAACTGGCTCCAAAGCTTCTCAAAGCCTAAAGTTATATTGTTATCCCTTAAACCCCCTTAAAATTGCCCTTAATTCTTTTCTTTTGCCCCCGCAAAAGTAGGAATACTCTTTTTGTTTTTCTTTGTAATTCTATCAGATCTAAAAGAGATGAATTTAGAGTCTACAAATAGCCACATTGGATAAACTACATAGAAAGTGGGCTCGCAAATTTTAAGATTCAAAGGATAAATCTGACCTGTAAATTCCATGATATTCCGCGTTGTACCACTCGATTTCCACATTGCTTGTTGCAACCACATTTGCTCCAGCATTCTTTGATAAACTTTCTCTGTAAGTGGCCTTTGCATGGGTCAGATAAATCCCCACTCTTACACCTTTCCAAGGGGCAACTTTCACAATAAAAGAGGTGGTTTTGAGGATAACGATTCATCGAAATGCATTCATTTAGAAAACTTTCTTTAAGAAAACCTTCCAGTGTGTATGCAAAATCACCCCCAGTTACACATGCACATGCACAAGGAACAGACAATGACATGCAATCACCAAAACAGTTTAGACAACAGTCCGCATCCGCAATTCTGGAAAGTGTACACTTTACATGCGCACTTCTAAATATTATGTTTTGTGGAATGTAGAAAAACAATGGTGGATAAGGTTCACTGCTGACTTCATTTACTGCGGAGATTCGGAAATTTTCTTCGCCTTTAGCAATGTCATTGATATCATGGAGTGGCCTTAAAAGACCAGGGTTATCATCAACAGGAATTATATCATCAGGGATAGACATTTCATTTTGAACACCTACGTAACCCGATGGACTTGAAGAACCTGGATCTGTCTGTTCCATTCTCATATCCCTTTCGTTTGGAAGCTCTGGATCCCTTGGTTTCACTGTCTTTTCTGTTTCACCATTAAGCCTAGCAAGAACTTCTTCAATGGGTTGTATAGTAGTGCCAGGAAAATCGCCCATGCCATCCAGAGCAAGCGGCCTCAGGGCCTGTGGTTCAGTTACCTGAATAGAAGAATGAAAACTGAGTGATCTGTTCAAAGAACTTGCTGGTGCTTGTAAAGAGTCTTGGTATTCAGATGTGGCACCCAAGGAATTATTCATATTAGATTTCTTTTGCAAATCGAGGTTTGGTGTTATATGTATCGAGTTTTCTTGATTATCATCAGTAGAATCACTAGCTAAATCTGAAAAGCATTGGCACATTTCTTTCATCACATTCATCAAAGAAAAATTGGGTTCAGTAATTTTGTACGATTTCAGACATTTATCCTCCACCATTTTGAGAACCACATCCAGATTCGGCAGGTGAATGCTGGGTTGTCCCTGGGGATAGTTGCAGCTTAGAGAAATTTTCACCTCTCCCGAGTTTGATGAAACAATATCAACATTCGCAGGAGTTGTCTCTGTCACATTAGCAAGCTTTAGGCCCTCCCCATTATTACACGCTGTGCCTGGAGCACCAAGACCATCTTCAGCATCTGCATCTCGAGAAGACGAGGTTTCCACACTATGATGCCCATTAGAAACATTTCTGTCATTATCTGGCATACATAAACACAAGAGGGAAATTCATCAAATAGTAATTCTTGATATGATCAAAACCAGAAGATGAAGCTATTTTAAGTATGAAAGTTATTTCCCGGTGATTGTAATTACATATGTCACTCCGGATCCCCAGCGCATGACAGTTTCGGGTAGTGAATAGACGACTGTTATGTATATTATTAATACCTAAGTTTTCATTCTGGTAAGTCATTGAATTACAATAACAATTGTAGGATATTTATATCATATGGTCCAAAGACCAAGACTGTTAGAAGAAGAAATAACAATACAGCATAAAACTTAGTTTCAGGCTTTATTCATACGATCGAGGGTGAAAGGAACTGCAATTAAACGGTAAAATAATGTACAGGTCATGATGCACATCTTTATTTAGATACTTATATATACAACTCTGGACTTTAGTACGAAATGGAAGTATAATACCTTTGGCTCTTCTGCAGTCTGGGCTAGGAGGATGGATTGTAGCAATTGGAAGTTCAAGTGGTAGAAAATCATCACTGCTTGGTTCACTTTTGGGATTAATCAACCAATTCGTTTGATCACCATTAGCTAACGTTTCTTTAGGGAATTGGTCAGCCCCAGTCTTTGCCTCGTCAGTATAGACTACGGTAGGCACTCCACCAGTAACTGCTCTGTTCTCTCTAGGAGGTACTTGATGAGCAGATATAGGCTCATTTGTTTTGTTTCTTTGGTCTACCAGAGGTGATATAGACATGGGTTCAGCTCTATCATCTCTAATACGTAACGGAGTTGGCACTACTCTTTCACTCCTAATACAAATGGGAGGTGAAACAAGAGGCTCCTTTCCCTTGTCCTTAAAAGGGATATGAGATGAAACAGGCTCAGGTTCACTTCTTTTTCTCCTCAGATGAAGCTGTGGTCCCTCTTCACTTTCATCTATGGAAGAATCATGAGGCAGTGAATGTTCTTCATTTCTTCTTGGAATATGTATATTCAGCGGAACAGCGTCAAGTCCCGACATTCCTTCTTCAACATTAGATGGTTCCATCCCTTCCTCTCCGAGTCCATTCTGTGGCTGATCATGGATTGGACCTTTTAGCCTTCTCAACGATGTCTCACCAGAAGGTGGAGGTTCATCTTCTTGGTATTTCTTTCGCAATCTTTTCAATCGAGGTCCAGATTCTTCATGTGAGTCAGCTTCAACCTTCTGTTTTTCATTAACCTAATAAAAATAGAGGAATAAGATCTAAAAGCATTTAAAAAGAAACCGCAGTCTAGAAAAATAAAGTTGCGAAGTTTAGAACATTTACAAAGACCAAGTAGTGCACCTACCTTATTTTCTTCGTATTCAAATATAGCATCTGCAAGAACTCTGTAGTTTTCATCCTCGATAAGTTGCCAATTTTTGTCATACACTTTCAATAAATTCTTCAAAACTGGTTTTACTACTTCCCCAGAAATACCTATATCCTTCATTGCATTAAAGGCCATGAGAGCTCTCGCATTAGTCGACATTGTTAATCAAAAAATTTGAGTAGACTATCTCGCATTACATAATCAACATCCAATTCCAAAACCCTTTTTACTCCGCCTAAGAAAACAAAACACGACAACAATATCAGTGTTTCTCCAACGAAAAGAGGCAGATCCAAATCAAAGATATCATACAAACATTACATGATCTACTAGTACTGCTACAAGGAAACTCATACAGAGAAATCTTCATGTACAAACTCCACAAAAGACTAAAACAAGAAGAAGAAAAGACATGGCTAGATACTACAGACAACATGCAGAATAGTGAAATAAATGAGCCCTAGAAATTGATTTTAACACACCTAAGAAGAAGTTATAGTACTTCTTAAGAAGTAATTTAAGCCATTCATAGGAATACGAAACTTAAAGAAAAAAAAATCAACTAAACAAGTAAAAACCACAGTAATGCACTATCAATCTCCAACATAAACCCTTGATTAAACCTCTGATTTTGAAAAAAAAAAACTCAGAAAACCAGAAAAAACAAGCAATTCACTAAAAATGAGATACTACCAACTAAAAGATATGAAGGAAAAACTTACCAGGATCCTGAGAGGAGGCCTGGATAGTTTTTTTTTAGGTCAAGAACTGGGAAGAGGTTGAAGGAGATGAAAATGAGGAAAAGATAAAAAAAAGGAAGGAAATTATTCGGTTGCAGGGGGGAAATCGAGGAGATGAGTATTATTATTGATTGACAATTGTAGGTCTGAATTTAGAGAGAGCGAGTGACAGCGAGAGAAATTATGGGTTCAATTCCAGTAATATATACAGACTCTACAATCTACAGAAGATAAGTCTCGAAGGCCGGATTGCGATCGCAGTGAATGAGGGTATGGCATCTTCTCTCCCGTTGTGGTGATCGAAGAATATGGCGCAGTTTGCTACTTCGGTCGATATGAACATAATTCACCGTTTTGTAAGAGTAAAATCGGAGGTTGACCACCCCCATTGACCTGGTCAAGGAAGTTGGCAAGTCAAGATAAATAAGGACATGCACAAATCTGATGAGCATGAGTTTATATGCTTACCAAAACACTTAAGGTAGACTAAAACCTCAGGATTTCTCTTTGTGTAGAACTGAAATATTACCGCGGCAAATGACTGACTCACCTTTTGAAAACTAAATATATAGATAAATAAAAGTTAAAATGAATAAAATTATTAATAAAAAAAACTTATAGATAAAATTTAATAGTTTATTGGAGGGAAATAGGAGATAAGTGTGTTGCGAAGAAAAAAATTGTTTAAATTAGATTTAACTTTTAATTCTTGCTTTTTTTTAGAACAAACTGAATATATTAGAAGCAAGCTAGAAGTTATACAAAAAGGGAATAACTTTCATGTTATCAACTCAGGAGGCTGATGTTTCCATAGGTTAGTTACAAGATTTTTTCAAGCTAGTTTAGCTAAGGTATCAGTTATCTTATTAAGTTTTCTATTAATAGATTTACATAAAGAGTACCTAAAAGTCGTTAATCCGTTTTTACAGTCTTCTACAAGAGAAAAAAACTTCCAACTGACATTATGTGGTTCATCATTTATTGCTTGAACAAGGGATCTATTGTCAGAAATGAAAACAACTTTTTGATATTGCTTATCTTGAGCCCATGTCACTGCTTCAAAAAGGGATGTTGCTTCTGCCTCCAAAACAGTAAGCTACTATGGTCCAGCATTTGGAAGCTGAGAAACATTCATTGGATTGATAGCATACAAATCCACAACCTGCAAGAGAGGAATATTTCCCCATGGAAGCATCAACAAAGATTAATACACCATGCTCAGATAATAAGAGATCTGATGTAGACAATATGGATTTACTAGAACTATTAAGAACAGGAAAAAAAAAATATTTGTCAACTCATGAAATAAATGATGAGTTTATCAAGCTGCACTTTAATATGCTGTATGACTGAAATAGGATTCTGTTCTTGATGTTCAATGCTAGCCTTATTCCTAGTTGTCCAGATTTGCCAAAGTATAATAGCATAAATCTTATGTGTTTCAGCTATCTGTGAATTTGGTTTCTCATGAAACCAATTTTGGATCCACTCTCTGAGACTGGAAAACTGCGACATATACACTAGAGGTTGAGGATAATAACCAAACCAAACTGCTCTGGCAAAAGAGCAGTGATAAAAAAGATGATCAAAAGTTTTTGGTGCAGAATGACATAAATAGCATAAGTTATCTTCAGTGATACCTATGTTATGCAGATGAGTTTTAAGAGGAAGTAGTTAATGTAAATATTTCCATAGAAAAAATCTTAAACTTGGTAGGATATCCATGTGCCAAACCCTTAGCCATTGCTTTTACTCTTGGGATGAGGTTGTACAGTGTGCTTGATATGCTGACTTAGTAGTAAAATGTCTAGAGTTGGTCAAGGACCATCTCACTTTATCTGTCCCTGAGTTAGGTATTCTGATCTGATGAATTTTTGCTATCAGATCCTCTGAAAACAATTTTTGCAAGACAGAGTCTTCCCATTTATTAGTATTTGGGTCTATCAATTGACTTACATGAGTGTAATCCTGCAAATAAAAGTTAGTAGGTCCATTTAAAAGTTGAGATTCACTTTCAACCCATTTGTCCTACCCAATACTAATAGAATCTCTATTAGCAACCTGCCAAATGTGTTATTTTCTCACTACATCTAGCCCTCTGCAAATTTCATGCCAAATCCATGTAACTTTTTTTTTCTTTAAAGGATGAAGAGGAGGATGATTAGGAAAATATTTGTATTTATAAACTTTGACCCATAAAGCATGTTCTTGAGTACAGAGTCCCCAAGACATTTTGGCAAACAAAACAAGATCAAATTTTGCTAAATTCTTAAACCCTAATTCTTCATACCTTTTAGGGATACAAAGTTTTTTCCAAGCTTTTGGATTAAAATCTTTTTGTTTTGATTGGTGTCCCCACCAATACCTTATTGATAGACACATTTTGTGTTTAATTTGTTCTCAATTCTCTATTTTGTTAGTGTTCTTTTTGTACTTATTATGTTATTTTATGTTTTGTAGGTATTTTTGGGAAATAAACATTTTTGGGAATATTGGCTCAAAAAATTGATAAAGGTACCCAGAGGAAATTACTAAAGGCACCCACACAATTTGATAAAGGCACCCTACTGTTGGATAAGGGCACCCCTTCCTTTTCGTTTGAAAATGAAGAAGGCGGTAATTTTTATTCTTTACGTGAAAGTTACCTGGTTTGTTGGGTATCGATTTTTATGGGATTTTAAAAGAAGATTTCGTCAATGTATGTAAAGAAACTATCAACACATGCTTAAACACGTTAATTGGAGCATTTAATGCCGTAAAAATAGCAGGAAAAATCCTTGTTATTGTCGGAGATGGTTGATTGTCGCAAGAGGATAAACATGGATCTGTTGGTTGTTTTGGTGAGAAGATTTACTACTTATCGACTTAGGAGGATTGGTTAAGGTTTACTAGACCTAACCAATCAAGTTGGGAGCTCGGGGAAAAGTTCAGAGAAAAAAAACCATTTGTTGCTCGAGGAAGAAGAAAGAGAACATACCATAGAGAAGGGAAATCGCAGATACCGTTGTTATTCCTCATTCCTTACTGCACTTGAGATCAATCGTTGATTGATTGTGCTCGTTACTAATTCCTATTAGCAACTACACCTATTTCAGAGCTCTTGTAACACACTGTTGCAACAGATATAAGCGTATCAGTTTCTCTGTGTTATTTATTTTTGATTCTTTTAATCTTTTCAACACTTTTGAGCCATGTTTCTATCTTTTGAGAGTGTTTTGAGCATGCTGAGCTAAACCCAATCACTGGGATAATGGAGGAAGCAATATTTCATGAATGAATGGTAATTATTTTCATTCTTTATGACTTTGCACTAATTTTAAATTGATTTATGATTTTTTCTAATTAGTTGTGATTTTGTTTGATGGTGTATGCTGGGACGTAAGAGCTTTTGATGCGTGATGCTTACGAGTTACAATTAATGTTTTAGAAATCTACTTTTGGAAAAGAAACATAGTCAATAAAAGAGCTATCATTGTATGCGTCACTCAGAAGTGATTTTGGTGGAATCCTGAGTCCTAGTTTTTCCCAATATTGTTAAAATATTTTACTTATTTTCTAGTTTAAATCAGAATTAGGTTTAAAAGGAATCTTCACAAGTCTCATTGAACGAACAATTTTCACCACTTTTCTAAAACGATCAAGTTTTTGGCGCCGCTGCCGAGGATTTGTTTTTAAGTTAGAGTTTTAGATTTTTTTTTATTTTTAGATTTTTTTTATTTTTTCTCTATTTTACGCTTTTGGGTATTTGTTTATTTGTTACAGGTTTTGGATCGAAAAGAAAGTTAAGCCAAAGATTTTGATTTGTGATTGATTAAAGTCTTGGAGTCGTAGACAAAGCGAAAAGAACGGAAAAAGAAAGACAAAGATTTTATTTTTAATTTAATTTCATTTTTAAGATTTTAATTATTTTTTTAATTTTAGAAACTGTATTAGGGTTTTTAATTTTTGTAATCTTTTATTTTTGGACACTTTGGGACATTATTTTTGGAATTTATTATTTTTAAACCCTACGGAAGGGTAGTATTAAATATAAAATGCACATGGAACGACAATTATGATATTGTTTCAGCCTCTTGGGTTCGTACACTGATACAAGAGTCAGTGGTCCGAGTCGACTCAACGGTTCATCGTACGTTTAAAACGGGAGGTAAAACTTGATCAACCCACAAATCTTCTGCTAGTGGGTTTACTGTATTCCTTCGTTTGCATATATGTTGAGGACCTGAATACGGATTTAATTTCTAGTAAAGGGCAAGAACTAGCCATACAAGATAATGGTTCGGATTTCATCACCGTATCCTTCTTGCCCGCTTTAGGAACATATTATCAAACGCGAACTTAAACCTAAATTTTTTACGAGAAATAGACCGATAGGGTAACGAGCTTATTGGAAAATCATTCGAGAAGATTGTATTGATTACTTTGTTAGCCAAACTCAAGGATCATGAAGGTTAATTTAAGTTGATTTGCGCTTCCTTGTAATGATTTAACTAGAAAACCATTATTATAGACGGTGAAATATTTCCTTGTTATTATGAAGACGATGATGGTTTAGAGGAACGAGTTTATCCCAAGACTAGTGTTTTAGAATCTAACGATTCAAAGACCATAGTCCCTGACGAAGATGATAGACTCGTAGAGAATTTAAATGTGAGTGAAGGTATCCCAACTAATGATTATAATCTAGATGAAATAATTGACCATTTTCCTAAATTTGATAATTTAAAAATTAAGGAAATTGTGACTAGTTTGTCCAAGGAAATTGACCACTTTAGGTCTGGCGGTGAATATTACTCTCCCTGCGATAAACCTTTGACTCTTATTAAGGTCCCTCACTTGGGAATTGATGTTTGTGCCTCTACCATATTAAGAGATTATCTTCAAGAACTGTTTCCTGAACCTAATCATGTCCAGAAAGAAGTTCAGTTGTTAGAAACCCATCCTATGGTTGATGTGGTTTACCCAGGCGATAGTACCATAATTGACTTTGTTGTCCCACCAAAATTTTATTTACAAAATGTGAGAATGTTTCAATTTCAAATGTGTCAGTTCTTCAATTTTGGAACTAAATCTGATTATTTTAGAAAATTTGAATCGACACATTTTCTTAAAAATGACCACCACTCTCATATGCTCCATTGTGGTCAACTTTGTGAATAAAATCCAATTTACTTTAAGGATCCATAGTTATTTCGATTATTGTTATACGATTCATAAATTGTGGCTAATCCTTTCTTGGTCTGGCTGAAGACTTTAAACTTAGCGCTCTATGGGAGGCAACCCATATGTTTTGGTATACGGTGCTGGTAATATCTTTCCTTATCTCATTTACTTTCTTCATGCTTTCATTCGTTTATCTTTAGAACATCAAGAACTATGTTCGATTTAAGTTTAGGGGTAAGGGAAAAAAAATAAAAAAATTAGTTGTACCAGAAACTCCAAAATTTAGAAATTTGTGAACAATTCAAGATGACACTAACCAATCTAGGTAGATGGAAACAAAATTCTTATCTATAGGAGTTGGTGTGCCCAACTAAATGGCATATTCATAAAAGGACAGAGCTCAGGTGTTATAAATAATACGATAGTCGTCACCATATCTTGGAGTCGTCACCATATCACGTTCTGTTTTTATTTATGCAACTTTTTATGTTTCTTTAAGTGATTTGGTGGGGTACAAGTATCGCCTTGTTGTCGCCGCTAGGATGAAGTAGAGTAATTGAGATCAAGCCCCATTATTTTATTTGAACTTGACCAATAATAATAATAATAATAATAATAAAATAAAAAATATGACACTTGAATAACAATATGTGTGCGTTCTCCATGTCTACGTCGCCTAAGCAAGCATGGAACGCAGGATCCATGGGAACTATCATGTAATCTGCTGACAAGGAGCATGCACTTAGATTAACTCAAAAAATCTAATCATGTTGTCGACAAAAAAAATAAAAAAAAAAAATAATAATAATAATAATAATAAATAATAATAATTGTATATAAATCGACCGCTGGGGCCCTTGTATATACCAACTAAGTTGATACTAGAATTAGGATTCAGACTAGTGGACGCGTATCTCAATCCATTAGGGATCATCTTGACACGATGTTCATACAAATATTATGGGAAACACCATTCACCTTAGTCAACATATGCACACTTCTATCTTCATATCCATCTTCTTAATTTATTCATGTGATTGTAGTTAATTTGTTAGATTCCGAGTATCGTGGTCCGTTGTACGACTATCGAGTAGATATTTGTTTTCTTATAATATGAATTTTAGTACGCTTGAGTGCAAACTCGTGTACAATAATTGGATTCAAAACAGGGTAATTCCTCTCATAGCCAAAGAATTTAGTATGCCAACTAAATAGCTTGTTTAGTGTCTATCCTCAATCGAACTAAATAGCTTGGAGTAAAGGTTTTATGGATATACCTCTTGTAAACCCTCACGAGATAAAACTGGTACGTTAAGGCCACTTAAGGGTTTAAAGGCATGTTACACATGCTAAGTGTAGTCGTGGTTCCTGCGAAAGTGAGTTAGGATTCTTAGATTAGTTTTCATTTTTAGTTTTTCTCGAGGACTAGCAAAATTTAGGTTTATGTGTCTTATTTGAGCTCATTTAATATATTGTTAGTCCTTATTTTGTACTTATAATGTCATAAGTAATTTTGGGGATAACAAAGCTTATTTTTATTCTACGATTGATGATAATTGGTGATTAACAATGAATAGATGAGTATATTACTTTGATGAATGTTTAGTAACGAAGAAGGATTCCTCGATCATATCTCTTTCCATTGCTTACAATCTAACTACATTTTAATTGCTTTCTTATTTATTTTGCTGAAAACCAAAAACAAAACCCCCTTTTTGTGACATTTGACAACTGAAACACCTCGTTCCTCGTGGGAACGAACTTGACTTCCATTATATTATTCTTTAATTGAGTGGAAATAAGATCACTAATTTTATTGCACCTACGGCATGCATCAAATTTTGGCGCCGTTGCCGTGGAGCAGTTGGTTTTAGTTGTTATTTATTTTCGTTAATTTTTGTTTTTAGGTATATTTTTAGTTTTTAACTTTGTTTTCTAGATATTTTTGATTTTCAGGAACATTCTCTTTGGTGAATGCTTAAAGAGGGCAAACCAAGTCCCATTGGTATACGTCTTCGATCAGGCACTTTAATAAAAGACTTCGTTCGAGCAGTGAACACTCCGATTCCTCCTAGTTCTTCACCAAGTGAATTTTCAGATTCGGAAAAAGAGGAAGATCACATAGAAGAGATGGGTGGTCCTCAACCTCCGGAGAAGAAGCTACGAGAGTTGACATATCTATGTTTAGGTTCACAACCATTGTGTATTACTCTAACTGACACAGTGGAGCTGAAGTCGAATCTTATTCACCATTTACCGAAGTTCAAGGGACTTCCAGGCGAAGATACAAACTGTCATCTTCAAGTATTTCAGCATAAGATGACAAGTTTTAGGCAAGGTATCGATGATAGTGATAAGGCTATGTTGAAAGCATTACTATTTTCTTTAATATATCTAGCAGAAGAATGTTTATATTACCTTCATCCAGGGAGTGTTACAACATGGACTGAGATGAAAAAGTTATTTCTACAAAAGTATTTTCCTGCTTCTAAGGAGGCCGCTGTTCGTAAAGAGATTAGTAGCATTTTACAGATTACTGGGGAGTCTCTTCATGAATACTGGGAGAGGTACAAATGGTTATTAACAAGTTTCCCTCATCATAACATATCCTCAACACTCATCATTAAATACTTCTATGAAGAATTACTTCCAGAGCAGAGGAGCTTGATTGATGCATCCGCTGGTGGTTCACTTACTGAAAAGACAATCTCGCAGGAAAATAGTTTGATTAAGAGTATGGCTTCGAATGCACAAAAATGTTATACAAGAACGACTCGAATATCAGAAGAGTTAGCGATATAGGAGAGTCTTCAAATACACAACATCGTTTGACTACTATCGAAAATGAAATTCATCGTATAACTTATGTAGTTACTCCACTATATGAAGAGGAGGCCGCGTTTAATACTTTATTCCCTAATACAAGGACAAGGTATGATCCATACTCTAATACTTATAATCCTGGTTGGAAAGATCACCCAAATTTCAGTTATGCGAACAAACATGTTGCAGCTCTTATGCCAGCTTATGGGCGACAAAATGGTTTTCAACAACCATAGTCTCATGATCAAGACTCTGAGCTTGATACCTTAATCTACCTATTACAACAAAGCCAACAGAAAGATGATCAGAACCAGTTGAAAACCGACTCAACCATTAAAGATCTGCAAACACAAATGGGTCAGTTGGCTACAAAAGTGAGCAGATTAGAGGGACGAGCATCAACAAAGTTGTCATCACAACCTGTTGTGAACCCAAGGGAGTACGTCAATGTTGTAACTCTAAGGAGTGGGAGGTAAGTTGAAGATCCACAACAACAAGAAGATGGTAGTGACGACGTAGAAAATGAAGTAGAGGTAGAAACCATACCAAAGGAAAAGCATACTTCAAACGGCCAACCTAAGGACACGATGCCTAATTTTATTACTCCACCACCTTTTCCTAGCCTTTTTGCCAAGCCTAAGAAGGAACATCAATACAAAGATATTTAGGACATCATTAAGCAAGTCCAAGTGAATATTCCACTCATTGAAGCAATTAGGCAAGTTCCCTGTTATGCAAAGTTTTTGAAGGAGTTATGCATGAACAAGAAAAAGTTGAACGGTAATGAAGTTATGAGTGTAAGGGAGAATGCTTAGGCATTTATTCAAAAGAAACTCCCACCGAAATTGAAAGATTCCGGTAGTTTCACGATACCATGCAAAATTGGTAAAACCAGGTTTACACGAGCTTTGCTAGATTTAGGAGCATCTGTTAATATTATGCCTACTTCTATTTATGATTCTCTAAATCTTGGTTCTATTAAAATTACCGGTGTAGTTCTTGAACTTGCTAAACGATCTAACGTTTACCCGAAAAGGGTTGTTGAGAATGTTTTGGTGCAAGTTATTCAACTAGTATTTCCGGTGGATTTCTATATTCTAGACATGAGTGATAAGAATTCATCTAAATCTACACCTTTGTTGTTGGGTATATCATTCATGAGTACCGTTGGAACGAAGATTGATGCCCAAAATGGCACCTTGACTATGGAGTTTGATGGAGAAGTCATACGTTTTAATATCTTTGAGGCGATGAGGTACCCGAGTGATATACACTCAAGTGTGGATGTCGAGGAGAGTGATACAGGCTAGTAATATGAGCGAGTAGAGAGTAGGGATGACGACTTTAAACCAGCGTTGCATGGGAGGCAACCCATTGGTTTTGTATTTCTATCTTCATCTTTTGATTTTTATTAGTTTTGCATATCATATTAGGAATTTTTCATCTTGATTTTACATTAGAAGAGTCAATTTACATTGAGGACAATGGAAAGTTTAAGTGTGGGGGAGTGGTTAAGCATTTAGATTTTTAGTTTTCACTTTTGTAGGTAAAATTTATAAACTTTTTTGTACATATTTGCATAAAACCCCCCAACTTTTTGATATTTTAGAGTCACTTAGTATACTTCTATCTAAGTTTACATACAAATTTCTCACTGAAACAACTGAACTTAGAAGTATTAGGGAATTATATTCGGAGTTCTTGGTTGTTGAGAGGCTAGAGCTGACAAAAAGGGACTTAAACCGCCAATGGCAAATTAGGTGGAGAGAGAATACAATATTAGAGAAGTTGATCATTCAATACCCATGAGTGAGGCACCAGACCTGCAATTTTTGTACCTGTTTAGAGTGTTCCATCTGCGCAAACTCCGGGTAGAATGATGAGCTACCCAACTTCTCACCAATTTCAGCACTACTTTTTGATCCCTTGAGTGCTATTTCTATCAATCATGAGGGTATCATCAGAATTGCTAACTCTATCTTGTTGTCTTGTTTGTAGTTGGCACCATTCTCTCGGCAACAACATGTTCATAGAAACACCATTATCATCAACAAGCGGGACATCACAAATTTGAAGGAAAGTTGAAGATGTTCAAGGTTTATAAGCAACAATACAAGAAATAACAAATTTTATATTCAAGTAAAGCTACAATACAATGCGAATAATTATATATACATGTTGAAGACTTATGTACAAGAGTGATTTTACATTGGAAGAGTCAATTTACACTGAGGGCAATGCAAAATTTAAGTGTGGGGGAGTGGTTAAGCATTTAGATTTTTAGTCTTCACTTTTGCAGGTAATTTTTTTAATTTTTTTTGTACATATTTGATAAGCACTTAATTTATACATTTTTACCGTCTTATCTATATTTTGTAGTGATCTTATTTATACTAATTTTATGGGTTTTGTGTTATTTTAAGATGTATGCATAAAATCCGATGTTACGAGTCTAAATCAGTAAAAACGGCTGAATTGCTAATAAGATCGTCAGCTTTATATTAGAGGAGAACGTTGTCACCTGTACTCATTTGTCGGTTATAGACTGAGAACAATTGGTGACATTTTTCCGGAATGACTACCGGTGCATTTTCACTTCTCGAAGAAGACTACTGTCCAATTAAGGAAGACGTGACTGGAAAATGAGTAAAGAGAATAAAGAAGTGAGAAGAGTTTCTAGTGGGTTGGTTGGTGAGACTTCTTTGGAGTTGGACGTGGCAGGTGGAGCTAGGTTGTTTTGGTTATTTTACAAGGTGAGGAAGATATCACGTGAGATAGAAGTAGAGACTTCTCTACACAACACCTAGGAGTGGGAGATTTTGATTCTCTTGTAGAGTTGGGACAGGACTTGGGTGGAGAGTTCAATGACATGGCATAAAAGAGAGAAAGGCACGTGAATTGGCAGTGAGAGAAAAATAAAGGAGGTGGACTTTCTAATGATTGGTGCTGGAGACGTAAAACGAGGAAACAAAGTATAAAAAGGGAAGTCTGCTAGGTTTTGTGGAGGGGAGTTCGGTCTGAGGTTTTTCTGGGAGCGGCCGACGGTACTGGAGGAAGAGAAGATTGTTGTTGGAGGCGTCTAACATAAGTAGGAGAGAGATACAGGAGCGGAAATAAAAAAGGGTTTAATCTTTTCTCTCTCTATTTTTCTTAATTATTTTTATAGGTTTTGAGAAACCCATCTCCATGTTCTAATTAATTTGTAACTAGGGTTTAATGTTGAAACCACTTAAAGTTTTAGATCAATAAATAAAGTATTTGATACAAACTATTATGATTTGAATAGATTAATTCCATGATTTTGATTTATTGAATTTTATTAAACAATTGTGATTTCGTTAGATGGTACATGCTTGGCCTAGGTTTTTGATGTTACATGCTTTTGGTATACAATTGTTATTTTAAAAATCTACTTGTTGCAAATATATTTGTCTACCTATTTGATATTTCATACTTGGGTTAAATCCTTAGATGGGGTATGCTTAGAATAGCCAGGTATTGTTTGTGGACCTATAATTAGTTTCGTACAATTTCCTCGCTAACGCAATTTGATAGTGTTTGCTTAGACTTGGAACTTTTGATGCACCATGCCTAGGGCGTCCCAGTGATATTTGCGACTCTAAATATTCATGTTTCACTTCAGTAATTAAATAAAAATAGTGGTGGATACTAAAAACTCTGGTTACTGTTTCTCCCATTTGATTTATTTTATCAGTTTAGTTTGTTTTATTATTTTATTCATAAATCTAAAAAATCCAAAAATATTATTCCTGATTAGTTTAATTGAGATATTGATTGCAGTATTTTTCCGCTCCATGTGGGTTCGACCCGTACTTGCCGTTGTCTGCATTGTAGACACCGTACGATTGCGGTTATTTTATATAGGGTATCTAAAATCCTATCAATTTTTGGCGCCGCTGCCGGGGAGCGGTTGTGGAATATTGTAATTAGTATTTTTGATTTTCTAATTGTAGTTAGGTTTTATTTTTATTTTTTATTTTATTTTTGTATATATTTTTATTTTTATTTATTTTATGATTTCTAGTTCTATTTGACTCATTTTGTGTTTTAGTATCTCTTTTCAGGTACTTATCCGAGGATGATGACTCTTTTGCAGGAGACGTCATCTAATATGACACTTTGGGAATATATGGATCGGTCACGGCATAAGGAATTTTTTTCTTCACCTGAGGTAAGTGAAGAATCACCTCTAATGTTATATGAGAAGTATTATAGACACAGACCGCCTAGTTTGGAACAACGATTGAGAGTTCTGGAATGCCAGAAATTATTTGCTGATGATGATCAGTCTTGTAGTGACTCTCAATTACATACAAATTATATAGATGACCCTGTGGATGATTGTGTAGATGATTTTCCTAATTCTATAGATGAATCTATCTCACAAGATCATTCACCCGACTTAGAGGTTGTTTCTAGACCCCTAGACTTCCAAAAGTTACCTAATTTAGGGTTAGAATTGTGTGCTTCTCAAGTTTTGTTGGATCACTTTGCATCCAATTACCCAGAGGACTTGCCTATTCCTGACACTGGGCATGAACCAATCAATATTTCCCTAATATTATCCCCATATTTTGTTTTTTATGCACTTCCAAGTGTAGTAAAAATTTGGTTTGGGGGTAATCCCTTGTTTTTGATAGTTTCAGTGTCTCCGTGTTGTCGTAACATAACTGTGAAACTGTCATTTGTATATATTGTATTTTGGGTTGATCCCCAAATTTTCAGATTGTTAGTGTATGGGGATCCTTTTTGGACATATCAAGTAGGTAGATTTTTATTTTCTTGCTTTTATTTTCTTTTTAGAATTTTTATTTATTTTTATTTTGGTGTTCTTTGTTATTACTATCGTTTGATGTGTGTTACAGAGAATATTGTTTTTCTTGCGTCAATAAGTTGAGACGTTCCAATCCCTTCTCTTTTATTTACATTTGTTTCTCCTATTTATGTTTATTGCATACCATTTTAGGTTGCACGGTTTGAAACATTGATGACAATGTTAAATTTAGGTTTGGAGGTAGAGTTTCCGAAAATTGATGCCGATAAAGAAACTCCGAAATTTAGAAACTTGTGAACAATTCAGGATGACACTAACCATTCTAGGTAGATGGAAACATATCTCTTATCTGTAGGAATTGGTGTACCCAGCTGAATGGTCTATTCATATCTGAATGCACTCAAGTGTTAGAAATAACATGATAATCATTGAACAAACATATCTCGGAATCATCATAATCATATCACTTTCTATTTTTATTTTTGCAATTTATGTTTCTCAAGTGATTTGGTGGGGCCCTAGTATTGCTATAAGGTCGTAGCTCTGGTGTATTAGAATTTTAATTTTGAATGAAAAAAATTAAAATTAACACTTTGATAGCAATATGTGTGTGTTCTCCCTGTCTCTGTCGCCTAAGCAAGCGTGGAATGCAGGATCCATGGGAACTATCATGTAATCTGCTGAAAAGAAGCATGCGCTTAGATTCAAAAGATCTAATCATGTAGTCGTGAATTTTTTTTTTATGTATATAAATAATAAGAATAAAATAGGAGCATCCGAGCCGGACTTTATACTAATATTTTGGGAAACATCATTCACCTTAGTCAACATATGCACTATTCATTACTTCTATTTGCATCTTCTAATCTATCCATGTGTTTGAATTTGATTGATTTCGAGCAATGTGAATGTTTCCATCCAGTTTTGGAACGTTTAATGATTATTTGAGTAGAGTTGCATTCTTATATGAATTTTAGTACATTGAGCACAAACTCGTGTACAACAATTGGATTCATACAGGGTAATGATTCTTACAGTCAAAGAAATTAGTACGCCAACTAAATAGCTTGTTTAGTGTCTATCCTCGATCGTTCACAGGTAGCTAGAAATTGGAGTAAAAGGTTTTATGGGTATATATTTTGTAAACCCTCATGAGACAAAACTCGTCCGCTAAGGCAACTTAGGGGTTTAAAGGCTTATTACATATGCTAAATGTAGTCGTGATTCCTACAAAAGTGAGTTAGGATTTTTATTTATTTTTAGATTAGTTTTGCTCGAGGACTAGCCAAAAATAGGTTTGTGGGTATTTTATAAGCATTTAATTTATACATTTTTACCGTCTTATCTATATTTTGTAGTGATCTTATTTATACTAATTTTATGGTTTTTATGTTATTTTAGGATGTATGCGTAAAATCCGATATTACGAGTCTAAATCAGTGAAACACGGCTGAATTGCTAATATGATCGTCAGATTTATATTAGAGGAGAACTTGTCACCTGTACTCATTTGTCGGTTACAGACTGAGAACAATTGGTGACATTTTTCCGGAATGACTACCAATGTATTTTCACTTCTCGAATGAGACTACTGTCCAATTAAGGAAGACGTGACTGGAAAATGAGTAAAGAGAATAAAGAAGTGAGAAAAGTTTCTGGGGGTTGGTTGGTGAGACTTCTTTGGAGTTGGACGTGGCAGGTGGAGCTAGGTTGTTTTGTTTATTTTGAAAGGTGAGGAAGATATCACGTGAGATAGAAGTAGAGACTTCTCTACACAGCACCTAGGAGTAGGAGATTTTGATTCTCTTGTGGAGTTGGGACAAGACTTGGGTGGAGAGTTCGATGACGTGGCATAAAAGAGAGAAAGGAACGTGAATTGGCAGTGAGAAAAAAATAAAGGAGGTGGACTTTCTAATGATTGGTGCTGGAGACGCAGAACGAGGAAACAAAGTATAAAAAGGGAAGTCTGCTAGGTTTTGTGGAGGGGAGTTCGGTCTGAGGTTTTTCTGGGAGCGGCCGACGGTACTGGAGGAAGAGAAGATTGTTGTTGGAGGCGTCTAACAGAAGTAGGAGAGAGATACATGAGCAGAATTAAAAAATGGTTTAATCTTTTCTCTCTCTATTTTTCTTGATTATTTTTGTGGGTTTTGAGAAACCCATCTCCATGTTCTAATTAATTTGTAACTAGGGTTTAATGTTGAAACCACTTAAAGTTTTAGATCAATTAAATGAAGTATTTGATACAGACTATTATGATTTGAATAGATTAATTCCATGATTTTGATATGTTGAATTTTATTAAACAATTGTGATTTCGTTAGATGGTACATGCTTGGCCTAGGTTTTTGATATTCCATGCTTTTGGTATACAATTGTTATTTTAAAAATCTACTTGTTACAAATATATTTGTCTACCTATTTGATATTTGATACTTGGGTTAAATCCTTAGATGGGGTATGCTTAGAATAGCCAGGTATTATTTATGGACCTATAATTAGTTTCGTACAATTTTCTCGCTAACGCAATTTGATGGTGTATGCTTAGACTTAGAACTTTTGATGCACCATGCCTAGGGCGTCCCAGTGATATTTGCGACTCTAAATATTCAGGAGTTATGTTTCACTTCAGTAATTAAATAGAAATATTGGTGGATACTAAAAGCCTTGTTTACTGTTTCTCCCATTTGATTTATTTTATTAGTTTAGTTTGTTTTATTATTTTATTCATAAATCTAAAAATCCAAAAATATTATTCCTGATTAGTTTAATTGAGATATTGATTGTAGTATTTTCCTGCTCCCTGTGGGTTCGACCCGTACTTTCCGTTGTCTGCATTGTAGACACCGTACGATTGCGGTTATTTTATATAGGGTATCTAAAATCCTATCAATATTTGCATAAAAACCTCAAACTTTTTGATATTTTAGAGTCACTTAGTATACTTCTATCTAAGTTTACATACGGATTTCTCATCGAAACAACTGAACTTAGAAGTATTAGAGAATTATATTCGGAGTTCTTAGTTGTTGAGATGCTAGAGCTGACAAAAAGGGACTTAAACCGCCAATGAAAAATTAGGTGGAGAGAGAATACAATATTAGAGAAGTTGATCATTCAATACCCATGAGTGAGGCACCAGACCTACAATTTTTTGTTCTTGTCTAAATTGTCTGTTTATCGTGTTTCATCTGCGCAAACTCCGGGTAGAATGATGGGCTACCCAACTTCACACCAATTTCAGCACTGCTTTTTGATCTCTTGAGTGCTATTTCTATCAATCATGAGGGTGTCATCAGAATTGCTAACTCTATCTTGTTGTCTTGTTTGTAGCTGACACCATTCTCTCGACAACAACATGTTTATAGAAACACCATTATCATCAACAAGCGGAGCATCACAAATTTGAAGGAAAGTTGAAGATGTTCAAGGTTTATAAGCAACAATACAAGAAAGATCAAATTTCATATTCAAGTGAAGCAACATTACAATGAGCAGAATTATATATAATGTTGAAGACTTATGTACAAGAGGGAAAGAAATCAAAATATGAGAGTTAGTGAAGTTCATGATATCGAGACAATACAAGTTGTGAAGAATCAAGTGGTAAAGTCCTTATCCCACAACCATAGTAGTTTCATTATTTATTTTAATTTCAGTTTGTATTTTATTTTGAGCAAAAAAAACCCATTGTTTTAGTGACTTTTTGTTTTTATATTCATTCAATAAGGTCGTGGGGAAGAAGAAATCTATAAAGAAGTTTCAAACAACAGGGAACTGAAAAAAAGAGTTACAATTGTCAAGGTTCTACGAAGTTCAAGAGTTCATCATCAACAATTGAAGAACAAAGACTGAAGACGTTTCTATTGGATGTTGTGAGAGTGGTGTTGATTGTAGAGCGGGTGAGAAGGTAAGTAAGTGTTCCAATCCTTACATAGTGGTTAATTTCCTTTCATAGAGATCAATAAAAAAAGAAAAAAGAAAAAAAATGTTCTTTTTCGTCCCACATTTCTTTGGGATAACATCTTCATATAATTCAGAAAGTTCCTTTTCCTTCCTACCATTCAAAGTGTGCAGGGTTTCTATCTTCACTTTTTCCTGCACACATGAGAACCATAAAGTGCGTTTTTTGAGTGTCAATTTCATAAAATCCTATTGGTTAGGCATAAGTCATTCGATCGCTCTCGAACATGGATTCTTTCATATGGTGGTTTTCTCCTAACTCAAGAGTTAAGCATGAGAATAATGTTCTTTATATTTCTAACTTCTTATTGTTAGTGTGCAGAAACTTTATGTCTTCGTAGCTCTTTGGATGCTTGTGACTTTGAAGTTGGATTAGGTTTTGTGGGTATACCTCTTGTAAACCCTCACGAGACTATAACTCGTCCACTAGGGACACCTAGAGGTTTAAAGGCTTATTGCACATGCTAAATGCAATTGTGTCCCCGACGAAATGAAGTTATTGTATTTTATTTTAGTTTAGTTTGGATAGTGGTTTGCTCGAGGACTAGCAAAATCTAAGTGTGGGGGAATTTGATAGGTGCATAATTCACATGTTTTTAGTGTCAAATCAATGCTTGTTTTAGCTATAATTCTTGCATATTACTTGTTATTATGTTTTTTTCTATCTTATGTTTTGTATTAGGTGAATCATCCAAATAAGAGTAAAAGTGGCTAAAAAAGAGCTAATAAGTGAAGTACTCCAAGTATTCAAGCATTCCAAGGCCAAATAAGAAGAAAATAGTTCATTGCGACATGAAATGACTAAGGAAATTAAGTTCTAAAAGTGAAAAAGGGACAAAGATAAATTCTAATCATTCAAATCCAGGAGTTCTTAAAACATTTTTGAATAAAACAAGAATACGAAGTGAACACAAAAAGATTGAGGTTATTCCGAGTTCGGACGAAGGAGTTATGGACAAAATAGTCGAGACGAAGAAAAGGTCACCTACAGCTCAATAGTCGGCGTTGCTCATAAGTGACACACCTATGTCGACTGCGAGGTGAAAAAGGGTAGAGAATTACACCGACATTCGACATTTCTCATAAGCAACACACCTATGCCGACTGTAGGAATTTTTGTGGCAGAGAATTAGACTAACAGTCGGCATTGCTCATAAGTTGCACATCTATGCCGACTGTAGAAAGTTTAGAGACAGAAAGTTGGACCAACAGTCGGCATTGCTTGTGGGGAATCACCTATATCGACTGTGGCAAGTCCAAGGGGTCCGTTTTGACACGTTTTTGACTTCTAAAAGGAGAAAACCCGGTCCCGGAAAGATTCTAAGCCCTAGTTATCATGAAGTACTATAAAAGGAGACTCCAAGACATTAACAACACAACTTTTTACACCTTTTACATAACTTTGGAAGTCTTGGAGGATATCAACACCAAAAGAGGAGAAAGCTAGGGTTTTATAGCGGTTCCATTATCCTAACGATTTCTTAACTATTTTCTTATATATAACATGGATGCTTCTACATCCATGAATAGCTAAACATCTAAGTGATTGAGGATGAATTTTAAGTTTTAATACATGATTCAATTTAGCATATAAATCTATTCTTCTAATTCACATGATTATCGTTTGTTTTTACTAATATGAATGTTTATGCTTGATTGATAGATTGTTTAGGCGGCCAACTAATTCAGTTTGTTAATTAATCTAAAGCTAAATGGAGAGTTGTGAGATATGTGTAATAGTAGAACACCTCCTATACAAGTAGAGAACACAAGACCTTGTAGAGGGATTCTGTGGAGCAATTGCGTGTAAAAACAACATTAATAAGCAGACCGAGCTTATGTGTTTGATGCTAGGATCAACCTAAATTCACAAGACTTAAAACATTTGATTGGGTTACACCATGAGAGCTTATTCTGGGTGGCTCAAACGAATAAAATCTGGTAGTCGAGCGCTTCCGTATCCAGTGATACAAAGAATTTTAGGGATAACATAACTTTTTGTTATTATACGGTTGATGATAATTGGTGATTAACAATGAATAGATGAGTATACTACTTTGATGAATGTTTAGTAACGAAGAAAGATTTCTCGATCATATCTCTCTCCATTGCTTACAACCTAACTACATGTTAATTGCTTTCTTATTTATTTTGCTAAAAACCAAAAACAAAACCCCCTTTTTGTGACATTTGACAACTGAAACACCTCGCTCCTCAAGGGAACGAACTTGACTTCCATTATATTATTCTTTAATTGAATGTAAATAAGATCACTAATTTGGTTGCACGTACGACACGTATCAAATTTTGGCGCCGGTGCCGGGAAACAATTGGTTTTAGTTGTTATTTATTTTCGTTTATTTTTGTTTTTAGGTTTATTTTTAGTTTTTAACTTTGTTTTCTAGATATTTTTGATTTTCAGGAACATTCTCTTTGGCGAATGCTTAAAGAGGGCAAACCAAGTCCTATTGGTATACGTCTTCGATCAGGCACTTTAATAAAAGACTTCGTTCGAGCATTGAACACTCCGATTCCTCCTAGTTCTTCACCAAGTGAATTTTCAGATTCGAAAAAAGAGGAAAATCACATAGAAGAGATGGGTGGTCCTCAACCTCCGGAGAAGAAGCTACGAGAGTTAACATATCCATGTTTAGATTCACAACCATTGTATATTACTCTAACTGACACAGTGGATCTGAAGTCGAATCTTATTCACCATTTGCCGAAGTTCAAGGGACTTCCATGCGAAGATCCGACCCGTCATCTTCAAGTATTTCAGCATAAGATGACAACTCTTAGGCAAGGTATCGATGATAGTGATAAGGCTATGTTGCAAGCATTCCTATTTTCTTTAATATATCTAGCAGAAGAATGTTTATATTACCTTCATCCAGGGAGTGTTACAACATGGACTGAGATGAAAAATTTATTTCTACAAAAGTATTTTCCTGCTTCTAAGGAGGCCGTTGTTCGTAAAATATTTTACAGTTTACTGGAGAGTCTCTTCATGAATAGTGAGAGAGGTACAAAAGGTTATTGGCAAGTTACGCTCACCACAACATATCCTCAACACTCATCATTCAATACTTTTATGAAGGATTACTTCCATAGCAGAGGAATTTGAATGATGCAGCCGCTGGTGGTTCACTTACTGAAAAGATAATCTTGTAGGCAACTAGTTTGATTGAGAATATGGCTTCGAATGCACAATAATTTTATACAAGAAAGGACTCGAATGTCAAAAGAGTTAGCGAGATAGGAGAGTCTTCAATTTCAAAGCATCGGTTGGCTATTATTGAAAAGGTAATTCATCGTATAGATTTTTTAGTTTGATAAACACGTTTTTGTGTCTTAAATGGTCTCATATTTATAATGCTTTTCTCAATTTTTGTACTAATATTGGTCTCTTGTATGTATTTTTATGAACTAGCAATTGTGGAAAAGATGGGCTTAAAAAGTGTTGAAAGCAACCCAAAAGAATTGATAAAGGCACCTTCAAAAGTGATTAAGGCACCTAGAGAGATTACTAAAGGTACCCATGATGATTGATAAAGGCACCCAATATTCAAATCAATTCATTTGCAGGAACCTTCTTATCTTATTTGCGTGAATTGAGAATGAGATTTTGGACATATTTTGGAGTTTTTAATACACGAATCTTATCTTATCTTAATTAGAGGAGTTTTACAAATATGGAGACGTGGATATCAAGTAATATCACAACAAGAATTTGCTTCACGCTAAAACAGGGAAGAATTCTATTCCCGTGTATGTTTTTGATTTGGAAACAATATCTCGTCTAGGGGAAGGTTTTTGAGAAGATTAGGACAATGTGAAGACTTGGTAAGGTAATAACATGTTTGGGAGTCGATTAAAAAGGAAGAAAAAAATATTTCTGCCCGAGAATATTTTCCGTGAAAAAAATAGAACATCTTGAAGATTTGGAAGAGTTAATGAGGTTATGAGGTTGTTATAGTATAAATAAAAGGGTTGTAGAAGATTTTGGGGGTACACAGAGTCGGGAGAGTTCCACATAAGAGAAAAGAAAAAAATCAGTTTGCTTCTGAGTTTCAGACCGAGAGAAAGGAAGAAGAAGAACATACATCACTTCAAAATTGTTGTTCATCGTTTGCCATAACTTTCATATTCAAGGCTTCTGCAACGTTTTCAAAGGTTTCCGCCACAATTCTGCTACAATCCTTGTAACAGTTCGTGAATTTAATCCTTCTTCAACTACACCAAGCAGTCCTTTTTTACAGCTTAAGCAAACAACTTTATCCAATTGCATTGTAAGACAGTTCTTTTTCTAATACTTTCATGATGTGTCGTTGAATCGATAGAGCAATAAAATAAAATTCTAAGTCCTTTTTCCACAATAATAAAATCAAATGGTTAATCAATATTCTTGTGTTTTTCTTACTACCATGAGTGGCTAAATTTGTTTTCTAGGATTAGGGATGAAACCCATTATGTATGCTAGATAGTTTTAATCTATTCCTATAATAATCTTCATATTGGCCCTTATATTTCGTGTGTAACGATAATAACTTATTTTTATTTGTCCTGAGCATTGGTCTAAACAGGATAGAGAAAAATTCTTGTCTGAAGTCAAATATTTTTTATAGGATGATCCATACTTATTCAAATATTGTCCAGATCAGATCATCCATCGTTGTATTCCTGACAACTAAATCTCTAGTGTGCTTACTTTCTGTCACTCTGGAGCCCGTGGGGGTCATTTTAGCGCCAAGAAAACAGCTGCTAAGGTCTTATATCTGGTTTCTATTGACCGTATTTATTTAAAGATTCCCCAATTTTTTGTCAAAGTTGTGAAAGATGTCAAAAATTAGGAAGATTGACCCGCCATAATATGATGCCACTGAATCCTATATTAATAGTAGAAATATTTGATGTATGGGGTATATATTTTATGGGTCCCTTTGTTAATTCTTTTGACAACTTTTATATTATGCTAGTTGTTGGCTATGTGTCCAAATGGGTTGAAGCTATAGCTACCAAGACAAACGATCGCCACGTTGTGATCAAGTTTGTTAGAGAGAACATTTTATTCCGTTTTGTTATGCCTCGAGCAATTATTAGTGATGGAGGTTCCTATTTTTGCAATCGATCTGTTGAGGCCCTCGCCAAGAAATACTCCATCACCCATAAGGTTTCTACACCTTACCACCCACAGACTTGTGGCCAAGTAGAAGTGTCTAATAAGCAAATCAAACAAATCTTGGAAAAGACCGTAAACCCTACCCGAAAAGATTGGTCTTTACGTTTATTGGATGCTTTGTGGGCATACTGAACTGCTTTTAAGACTCCTCTAGGGATGTCTCCGTACAGACTTGTCTTCGCTAAAGCATGCCATTTGCCAGTAGAGTTAGAACACCGTGCTTATTGGGCCATCAAACAGCTAAACTTTGACATTTCCAACATTGGAGCCAACCGTAGACTACAACTCAATGAGTTAGAAGAAATTCGCAATGATTCTTACCAAAGTGCAAAAATTTACAAAGAGAAAACCAAAGTTTTTCACGACAAATCGATTCTTCGAAAGTTGTTTACCTCAGGCCAAAACGTTCTCTTGTATAATTCTCGTATTCATCTCTTTCCTGGTAAGCTTAGATCTCGTTGGACTGGACCATTCTACGTCAAGACCATGTTCCACATGGTGCTATTGAGATTATAAACCATGATACTAGAGAGACTTTCAAAGTCAATGGTCAACGGTTGAAACCATTCATCGAATTGACCAACCATGATGTGGAAAATATAAATTTAGAGGATCCCGTTTATTATGACTAATTTTCTGCAGGTACATATTGTCTGGATGAAGACATTAAAATTAGCGCTTTATGGGAGGCAACCCGTATGCTTTTGGTACACGATGCTGGTAACATCTTTCCTTATCTATTTTACTTTGCTCGGTATTTCTCCTTGTTCATGCATTTATTCATTATCTTTAGAACATCGATGACTATGTTAGGGGAGAAAATTTTGAAAATTTTAGTTGTACAAAAAAAAAAAACTCCAAAATCTAAAAACTTGTGAACAATTTAGGTTG
>JAJJMC010019063.1:14738479-14846866 GCA_023531435.1 Papaver californicum
TATATAAACTATCAAAACGTGCTTAAACACGTTAATTGGAGCATTTAATGCCGTAAAAATAGTTGGAAAAATCCTTGTTATTGCCGGAGATTGTTGATTGTCGCAAGAGGATAAACACAGATGTGTTGGTTGTTTTGGTGAGAAGATTTACTCCTTATTGACTTATGAGGATTGGTTAAGGTTTACTAGACCTATAAATAGTGAAGAGCAGGAATAAAAATCAAGTTGGGAGTTGTGGGAAAATTTCATAGGAAAAAAACCATCTGCTGCTCGAGGAAGAAGAAAGAGAACATACCACAGAGAAGGGAAGTCGCAGATACCGTTGCTATTCCTCATTCCTTACTGCATTCGAGATCAGTCGTTGATTGACTGTGCTCTTTACTAATTCCTATTATCAACTACACCTATTTCAGAGTTGTTGCAACACACTGTTGCAACAGATACAAGCGTATCAGTTTCCCTGTATTTTTTTATTTTTGATTCTTTTCATCTTTTCAACACTTTTGAGTCATGTTTCTATCTTTTGAGAGTGTTTTGAGCATGATGAGCTAAACCCAATCACTGGGATAATGGAGGAAGCCATATTTCATGAATGAATGGTAACTATTTTTATTCTTTATGAGTTCTGCACTAATTTTAAATTGATTTATGACTTTTTCTAATTAGTTGTGATTTTGTTTGTTGGTGTATGCTGGGACGTACGAGATTTCGATGTGCCATGCTTACGATTTACATTTAATGTTTTAGAAATCTACTTTTGGCAAAGAAATAAATTCAATAAAAGAGCTATAATTGTTAAGAATCATTGTATGCGTCACTCAAAAGTGATTTTGGTGGAATCTTGAGTCCCGGTTCTTCCCAATATTGTTAAATTCTTTTACTTATTTTCTAGTTTAAATCAGAATTAGGTCTAAAACGAATCTTCACAAGTCTCAATGAACGAACAATTTTTACCACTTTTCTAAAACGATCACTTATTTGAATGGTCTCTAACTGATTAAGAGTAGAAACTGTTAAGGGAAAAAACGATATTTGACATATATAGAAACTGAATTCAGAACAACTTGTATTTGTATAACCCTACCTTCTTGTGGTATAAGTTTTTCTTTCCAACCATCTAATTTAGCTTGCATTTTAGAAATGAATTGTTTGAAACTTTCAGCTTTAGATCTATTTAGGAATAATGGAAATCCTAATTATTTATTTGAGAGTTTTATAGGCTTCATTTACAGAAAATTAGCTATCTCCTGTTGTCTAGCTCTAGGCATATGTTTATTAAAAGTTATTCCACTCTTTAGTGGGTTTGTTACCTGCCCAGAAGCTCTACTGAATCTCAAAAGGAGATCTTGTGCATGTTTAAGCTCACTAGGTTTAGCTTTTAGGAATAACAGGATATCATCTGCAAAAAAAGAAAAAGAAAAAGATGGTCTTGTTCTAGCTGGTTTAACCCCATGAATGCATTTTTGTTGTTCAACATTAATAAGTAACCTAGATAGAGCATCAATACAAATAATAAAATATAAGGAGATAAACTATCACCTTGTATTATGCCCCTAGTGGGTGTAAAAGGTTTACATGGATATCCATTTAACAATAAAGCAATTGAAGTTGTACTTATGCAATGATAAATCATATTACACCACTCAGGAGCAAAACCAAGTTGTTGAAAAATATCACGAATAAATATCTATTCTAATCTATCGAAAGCCTTGGACATATCCAACTTAACAGTGATGGCACCTATCCTATCATTTTTCTTTTTCATAGTTCAAGTAATTCATGAGCTATAAGAATGTTATCTTGGATACATCTGTCCGGAACAAAAGATGCCTGAAATGGAGATATGATTTTATCTATGACAGTTTTCATGCGATTTACCATAAGTTTAGTGATAATTTTATATGTGGAATTACATAAACTTATGGGCCGAAAGTCACTAGGAGTAGAAGGACAAGCTATTTTAGGTACTATAGTGTGGAAAGTAAAATTCAAGCTAGGGTCAAAAGTTTGATACCTAAAAAAATCATGTACCAGAGCCACTATTCCAGTCTCTACAATATTCCAATTTTCTTTGTAGAAATCTGTCTGAAATCCATCAGGCCCAGGTGCTTTCCAAGAAGGAATTTGGGAAATATCATCTTTGATTTCATCTATATCTAGAATTCTAAGCAACTTCAAGTTATCTTCAGGGGTAATACAAGGAGGAATTAAATCAAGTAAAACAGTATCTTTAACAGGATTAGAAGTTGAAAAGATATGTTAAAAATGATCAATTAATAGCATTTTAATTCGATCTCTTTCTTCATACCACAAGCCTAACGAATCTTGTAATGATGCAATATGATTCCTCCTATGACGAAATTAGCACGAGCATGAAAATATTTGGTATTTTTATCTCCATATGCAAAATACTTATCCCTAGATGCTTTCCTAACATGCTAATCATACACATCATACCAATGGGATAATTCTACAGTACGAGACTTATAGTCAGGTAACAATTCATCTTGAGGATCAGCCTAAGTCAAAATGTGCAATTATCTTTTACTATCATTTATTTTCTTAGTAATACTATCAAAAGTAAGTTTACTCCAAAAAGATAAAGCATGTTGTGTAGCCTCAAGCTTACTAGTAATAACATTATCGTTTGAGGATAAACTAGGAGAATTCCAAGCAGAAGATATGATGTTTTTACATTCTTTATGACTTAACCAATATTCATACAAATGAAAAGGACGAGATATTTTTTTTTTAGCTGGAGATAAATTAAGTAACATAGTTGCATGATCTGAGCCAATATGAATTAGATTTATCTGAGCTAATGGGAAATGAGTATGCCAATCCACATTGGCAACAACTCTGTCAATTCTAACTCTTATGAGTCTATGATCTTGGTTGTGGTTAGACCAGGTAAAAGGGTCTCCATCCTACACAACATCATTTAAACCTAGATTTCTAATGGCCTGAACAACAAAAACATGTTTTTTATTTGATGAGTTAGATCCTCACACTTCTCCTAGTAAGACCCAAGGTAAATTATGTGCAGATAGATATTGGATTGCCGACCATTGAATGGTCTTATCATTATCATAAATGGATCCATAAACACAAGACAAAATCCACTTACCTACAACATCATAAGTTTGCACAAAAAAAAGAAAAGAATTTTTTTTCTTCCTGAATGAGTTCAATTTGAAATCAATCCTTCTATAGAACACAAAGTTCACCTGATAGGCCTATAGATATTTGAATCAAGACATTTGGATAACCAACAATCTTTCTAATATTGTTCATTTTTTGAAACCCAGTTTTAGTTTTTGACAAAAAAAATCAAATCTGAGGAATGAGAAGTGATTTCACTCTTAAGATGATTTTGAGTTAAATTTTGTCCAATACCTTGGATATTCCATGCCAAGATTTTCATACTAAAATAAATAAAACTAAAACACAATTGAACAATGCATACAAAAGTATCTAAGTCAGAATAAAAAACGAAAACATACTTGTTTCCAGAACTAAAAAGGAAATGGAGAATTTTGAAACAAAAATATGGTTTAAGAGTAACCTGTTCATCAGTTTCATTGAAAGTATTATGTGTTTCTGGTAAAGACTAATGCGCTGATGGCTCTACTATAACCCCTGTATCAGTAATTTCGCTTCTGAGATCCTTATTGCCTCTTGCATCTAAATTGTGAGGTTGATTGATCATTCCCTTATCTTCAGTTTTGTCATGGGAGCTATTAACCTGATTATAAGGTTGATTTTTGTAGAAAAAGATTATTTTGACTTCAACTCCATTGATACGTTCTACGGTGATGCCTCGACGCCAAGGGGGATGCACTGAAATTTGGGATGACACTGTCACTCGCTTATCCTTTGTAGCAATACCATTTGGAGGATCAAGTTTTTTAGCTATACCATAAATCTTCCCATTTTCTTAGCAAAGGAACGATTTTGGAATCCTTACGGCTGATTCCATAACTCAATATCTATTGTTATTTGAATCCCAATCCAACTTATGAGCGTCTACTGTAGGATCCCAATGATGAAGTTTTACAAGATGGCCATCAAGAGAAGAAATTTTTTTCTTCAGGATAAAATCCTTATCCTCTTTTTTCTCAAAGTTAATGATATACATATTCTTGTCGTGATAACTGAAAATAAAATTTCTTGTACTTTTGCAGATCCTCTTAGCAGCTTTTTCAGCAAAACCGACTTACATGGAATCTTCACAAAACACCTTGGCAATAATACTACACACCCAATTTACAATACCTTCATTGATGTCAACATCTTCATGCATTACAATCCTCTCATTCAAAGAAGTATTATCCAATTGATTTGTTATGGTGCCAATCTATTGCAAGGATGATGAAGCCATGTGAATTTGAGACAAAATAATTTTCTTTGTACAACCAAAAAGATAAAACCCAAGATCTAAATTTATACGACATCGATAAAAACAACGAGTAAGAAGAAAGGACAAAGGTTAAAAGAGTAGAGCCAAATCTTGACACGCAGCAATGAAACTTGAAATCGAAACACATGTTACTTGGAAACTGATGAAGCAGATTAAAAACTTATAGATCCATCTGAAAACTGAAAAAGAAAACAAACAAATAAATTATAAAAAAAAAGTAATAACTGACAATAACTGTAGACAAAACAATTCAGATTCAAGATAAAGCGGAGATTAGGAGAAAACTAATGTTAAGCGATAAAAGAAAGGTTAAATCAGCGAAAAGGAAAAGAAGATTTGAACATGCAAATAGAAGATTAGGAGAAAATTGGATGCATTAATGGAGATTTAGAGAGCTTGAGTTAACTCCGATTTATGAAGCGATTTTCGGACAACCTCTATCCTACGTTGTTACCTCCCGGCTCTCCCTCCCCCCTCCCCCGAATAGCCCCTTGCTAAGCCCATCAAAATCTAATCAAATCCGTCGTGTTGCTTCGTCATCAATGGTTCTTGACATTCATATATGATCTACCGGTCCCAAGTGGGTTCACCATCTTTAGATCTGAAGTTTGAATTATGTCCACTTAATGCTCTGGATTTAGACTCATTTTTGTCTTCCTCTAGTAGTTCCTGCTTGTTAATATTAAATGTATGAATACCAACAAGTATTGTGTCCGTGCATTTGCACATTATTTCTTGATATTAACACTTTTTCATCGTGTAAATAAGCTAAAGCCTCAAAAAACTGTCATATAGATTTGTAAGCCGTTTATTATTCTGTAAATCATAATCTTTAACCAACATCTTCCATTTCTCTTCAAATTCGTGTACTTCGTATGTCCAATGGATATAAATTTTCAGTGCACTCTTGAATTTTAATTTTGAGTAATATATATGTGATAGCTTCTCCCCAAAAAATCTTTATCTGCCAAAGACACAAGCGGTGACATGTAGAAAACATTTTTCTAACAACAGCTCCAACATCTTGATCAGTAATAATTGAAATTGGATGACGACCACCCATCGCTTCTAACCAAGTCTTAAATAACCAGGCAAATGTAAATTTTGTTTCATCTATAAAAAGTGCACACCCATATTATATTGAACCATAGTGATGATTCACGATAGTAAATGGAACGAAAGGCATTTGGTATTTGTTTGTCCCGTAAGTGGTGTTAAAAGTAACCACATCGCCAAAATGTCCATAGGCCTTGCGTCATCTGGAATCAACCCAAAATGTCCATAAGCCTTGCGTTATCTGGAATCAACCCAAAAACAATTAGCCGCTCTTCCTTCGTCATTAACTTGAAGTTTATAAAAAAATTATGGATCTCCAATTTGTTTTTTATGGAATAGTTAAAAACAGATTGCACATCACCAACTTCCAACTCATGACGCCTAATTGAGTTCAAATGATTATAGCAAATTTTTTGATCAAATCATTTAGTTGAACCACCAAAAATTGAAGGTACTTTTGCTATTTGAAGATTTTATCCATTAAATGATTATGTTATATCTTTTGTAGCTTCCAACATGTACCGATTTGACTGCAACATAATCCATTTCTCAAGGCTCAAAAAAATTATGGTTGTGTTCATTTATAAATTTTGTTACTCTTAATTGACAAAGGGGGATCGCTCGGTCAAACTCATAAGTTTGGTATTCCAAACTTGTTATTGATGTTAGATGAACAAAACTACATATTGATTTATAGTCTACTAAAGTCGGTCTGATACTAGGATTAGAGCATAGTGATTGAATATCAAAATTCATCGAATAACTCTTGAAGATTGAAGACTGAATAACAACGAAGACATATACGAGGACTTCATCAACAAAGGTATGTGAAGACTGACTATCCTATTTACTCATTATTTTTACCAATCTATCTCCCAAGACTATGTCGTATGGCTTTAGTATAATTGTTGAATTACAAAGAAGAAGTTTCATGTTCAAGATTGTACCTAAATTTTTTTGAAACATGATTTCAAACATTAGATAATCATAGGTTTATTGCTTTTGAGGTTAAGAACAATTTATTGTTCAGAAAATATAAACTTAAAAACATCAAGAAGTACCAAGTTTGCAAACTTGTTCAACAACTGATTTTTATTTCCCAAAATTTTTCATAAACTCATTTTTTTTCATTTCGCGAACTGGTGGAAAAACTTGATATTTCTGAACATTTTCAAAGGCTCAAAAGTTTCTGTCGAAAATCTGAAAGTTTACACAAAATCTGAGAAAACATCCTAAAAAATAAGGTAATACTACCAATATGGGAGTCTTTGCTCTAAAGTCCACTTCACCATTCTAGTGGTTTTCCCATAGTGGATGTATTCGACAGATGACAGGTGATCTATTTTAGTTCGTGAACGTAGACAACTATAAATAAGGACCAACAACCTTTGGAGATGGGAGTTGTTGCTATATGAGCAAAAAGGGAACGATCAAACTACTTGGAGTTCCTGAAACTCATGACATCGTTTACGTCAAAGGTATGACTGCAAATCTTCTCTCTATTAGTCAAATATGTGACAAAATTCATAAAGTAATCTTCAATGATGAAGATGTGATATTGAAGGTACAACATAAAAAGTAGTTTTCCATAACATTCATGGGAAAAATAACTGTTATCTTTTAGATTAATTTTTAGTTTAATCCCTGCAATTTGGATAAGGTGGAACCGACACATTTATGTCATAAACATTTTGGTCACATCATTTATTAAGATTATTCACAAAGAACTTGTCAGTGGAGTACCCAAAGTCAATGCCAAAGTCGATGGTGTTTGTCAAAAGGGTAAATAAACAAGAATTCCAAACAAATCATCACAAAATATTTCCACCAAAGCTCCGCTTGATTTAATTCATATGGATCTCTTGGCCCAATCCAATAAGTAACTGTTGGAAGGAAGAACTTTGTTTTGGTAATGGTTGATGATTATACCAGATTCACCTGGGTTGCATTATTAGAATACAAGATTGATACCTTGGAAGAATTTACGATTATTGTGAATAGAATATCCACAACGAACAAAGTCGCAAGCTAAAGAAAATCAGGAGCGATCGTGGAAGAGAATTCAAAGACACCAAGGTATTTCAATTATGTGACAATCTGGGTATAATTCAATAATACTCACCATCTATTAATTCACAAGCTAACAGAGTTGTTCAAAGAAAAAACAAAAAACTTCAAGAAATGGTCAAGGTAATGCTCCATAGTAAAAACTTGTTTCTAAAGTTTTGGGAAAATTTATTTTCATATCATAATATTTGATTAATCATGTCGATTTGAAATAAATAACCCTAAATACTCCTTATGAAATATGGTATGGAAAGAAACGTAACTTGGGATGTTTTTTGTATTTTTGGAAGTAAGTATTACATCCTCAAAGATCGAGAGCAAAAAGTGAAGTTTGATTCTAAAAGTGACGAAGGAATTTTCCTAGGGTATGCTTCTGATAGTCGAGGGTTCAGAGTCTATAATCTCCAAACAAAAGTCATGATGGAATCAACTAACATTATTATTGATGAATAAGTGGCTTTCGTCAAAATAATACAACTCCTGCTGAGTGGCTTCCTACTGAAACAATCAAGAAGATCAAAGAAATACAACCTCCAGTAGAAGTTGTTCTAACTGTTACACCCAGATGGAAATAGTGATGAGGAGAAAACCATTGGTGTTCAAATCGAACAAACTTCTTTCAAGCCTCCCAAATGGGTTTTAAAAGATCATAACACTAATGATATTATTGGGAGGAAAAATAAAACTATTGTGATAAGAAGTAAACTTCATAACATGTGTAATTTTGCATGTTATTTGTCACATGTTTGACCAAAAAATATTGATGATGCTCTAAACGATTAGGAAAAACCTAAGTTTGGAATCCATACAATAAGTTAGTAGATTAATAATCATGTATTCCATTTCTTCGACACCTTGATCATATCCAATGGTCAAGTCTCTCATACTAAAGTCACAACTTTATTTGATACTTCATTTCTTTCTCAGATATATGGATAGATAGAAAGGTTGATAATCAATTAATGGATATCAAGTCTTCAAATACTTAAATGTATGATGGATGGTGTCTTTGTGTGGTCTTCAGTTCTTCGTCTTTGATTCTTCAGGGGTAACTTGAACTATTTCATCATAATCTCTACAATCTAAGTCCCGCCTAATATGAAGTCTGACTTTAAAAAGTATTTCAAGCGTGCGTTTTGGCATCTAAATTTGACAACAAACTTGATATACCAACGCTTGCGGGTTTAACCGAGCAATGCTCTAACACTTATAATCCTGTACGCCCTTCTTATATCCAATTTTTGATATCCCGATCGAAAAATGATTCCATTTTATGCACAATTTCGGTAATTAACATGATGAGAAATCAAGGTTTTGAACTACGACTGCAGGGAATATATCTTTACGTTTATGAAAAACGGGTCTTTGAGTCTGTAGATGGTGAGTTTTTGACAAGGTTTAGAATTGTAAAATCGCCCTTCTGCCTAGTTGCAGGGACACAAAAATATTCGCACATACTTGTGCGCATACTTCTGACTTCACATCAAAATACAAAATGCTATATTCCTACTTATATTCCTCAGGCGAATTGAGGATACAGTCCCTACAAAAGGCTACAATAATTTTATGCTAACAATGTAGTCTATAATCTCTACATAATAAGTCTCAATCTCCTAGATGGGTCGCCCACTAGTATAGAGAAACTTGAGTTTTCTCTAAATAACTACAAACATTCTAAAATGGACTTGGAGCCTTTATAATACTCACAATATTTATGGCATATAGAACTAGTCTCAAGTCGCAATAAATTTCATGTCTGAATTCCTTAAACTTGCGAGTGCGGATCAACCACACCTACCAAATTCGGGAATATCTAACGCTTAAGCCCCATAATACACTCTAGTTTAACGTTTCGTTCACAACGAACACTTCTCAAATTGCTCATTTGAGGTTAAATATGTTATTATAGCACTTTGCTTAAATATAAGCCACAAATGCTATGTCGCTCCTCTTAGACGCGCCACAAACAGGGAGCAATGCCTTAAAAGACGTATTGTGCCTCTAAGCTAGACTAACCCTAGCCTTTTCTCCTATTAGCACAGGGCTAGCACCCGTCACTTGGCTTAGCACCACATTGGTGCTAATTTGCCACTATAGCACTAAAATTGCTAACTTTCCTAGCGCTAACCCTAGCCTAAGAAACGCCAACTAGCTTGACATAGCCTTAGTTAGCACATATTGGCCTGACGAAGCATTAGTTAGCGCATATGGACCTGAGGAGGCCTTGGCTAACACGACCCTGACTTAGCGCCCTTGCCTGGCTCATCCCTGCCTGAAGCTCCCCAACTCCAACACGTCACTAACCTGACGCGTCCCCGAGTACCATCCCTACCAAGCTACAGTGTCCCAGATGACGCGCCCTAGATGGAGTGTCGTCGAGAGCGCATATCCAAATGCAACATCCCTACCTGGCGCATCCCTAGCACTGATGCGCCCCATGGACTTAGCGCCTTTGGATGGCGCGTCCCTTGGACTTAGCTCCCATGCTTGGCGCTGATATATCCCTAGACCTAGCCTAGCAGGTCTCCATGCCTGACAAGTCCCTAAGCCTGACAGGGCCCTAAGTCTAGCGGGTCTCTATAGCCTGGTACGTCCCAGCATAAGTCGCCATTCCTAGCGCATCCCAGTGCATCGGCCATTTCTAGAGCGTCACTAGATGACGCGCCCTTGGCCCTAGTACATCCCTAGCTGATGCCTTCTTTGACCTTGGAGCAGGTCCCTCATTGACTTTGGGATAGGTCCCTCTTTGACTTTGAGATAGGTCACTTCTTGACTTTGGGATAGGTCCCTCATTGACTTTGGGATAGGTCCCTCCTTGACTTTGGGAAAAGTCCCTCGTTGACTTTGGAGCAAGTAATTTCTTGACTTTGGAACAAGTACTTCCTTGACTTTGGCGCAAGTGCTATCCTTGCTAGCTACTTCCCTCAGAAATACGCCTTTCTTTCCAACATTGGTCTATCAACAAATCTTATATGGTTTTCTAACAAGTTTTCTTGCTTAAGAAGTTCTCTACAGTATTTGGCCTCAAATGCCTTTCATACTTATGCTAGTCACTTATGAGCTAATACTTGGCCATTAAATATGTCATGTTACTCCTAAGCTAGTAGATGACCATTGAACTTACCAGAGTCGATACTTATCAGTCTGATTATCAATCAGTGATTTGTGCAACTTACCTCACTGAATTAGCAAGTCATTTAACTTGAATTGACTTAATCAAAACAATAGTGCCTTATGACTCCACTATTTCCACGAGATATCAAATATAACACATGAGGGGATTCTCATTGGGAATTGGTCTAGCGGTCTATGACAATCGTGCGTTGTGGCAACTTATCCACGAACAATAAGGTAAAAAGTAATGGGACGGTTACATAGCAGTTGAGAAGATGAGGAGTAGTGATATGACAGGTCTTCCTTACTTTCCGGGCACCACCTCACACAATCATCACTTCTCTACCTCTTTCTAACTTCCACCACTTAAAAAAATTCAGTGTGTCTCCTTTGAACTATAAGTAGATGATTCTCATCTATTTGAAACAAGACAAGGAACAAAACAACAACACAGAAGAAACTAAACATACAAAATTAGCGATTCCTCTCAGAGAATCCATTTTTCTTCACACACTACCTATCACACTGATATTTCTCAACCTTCTTTGCTTCTCTCCCCTAAGACGTGGCCTATCTTTTCCACCTTTGCGATTGAAGCAGGACATGAACGGTCGTTTCTTGGTTTAGGCTCGTCCTGTTCGATTTTGATCTCTCGAATCTACTTGAAAGTACAATTCTACTGTACATTTGTTTTTATCCTAAAAATAGTTGAAGGTTTTGGAATTGAGTAACACTGGATCTAACAACATCATATCATAACTTAGGTGATGATCTTCTAGCGCCATTGAAGAAGAAACGAAAAAATAAAATAAAAACCCTATAATCATCCTTTTTTTCCCTATCGCGACTTTCTCACACTTCTCCCATGTGAAAAATCCATTATAGTTAAGTAACAAAATCCTTGAGCTACTCAATTTTTCTTACAACTATAATTTTGTTCCAATTTTTTTTGCACCATCTTTGTAAGGTAGAGATTAAGGAAAAGAGCTCTAAAGTAATGTATGAGTTGTGCTTTGCTTTAAAGTGACGTGGTAGATCTTCTACTTGGAGCTTTGATACAACGAGACACACATTGAGTTTTCATTAATTTTTTATACGATATTAATTTATGTTGTCTATGCCTGATGTTGAGATTTCTTTTGTGCCTGCTGGGACATGTTTTTGTAGAATGGGTGCTGGTGGTTTATTGGGTTTGAGTGATAGTATCTCTGAAGAGATGAGTCTAGTTGATTAATGAAATTGGGTTTTCTGAGACAAACTTTGTGATTCTGTATTGCAATTATAGGATAATAACTTGTTCATATACATCACCATTGATGATGATGATGATGCCATTTTTCTTACTATCTCTATTTTTTTTTATTTCTTCTCTTATTTTTTATCTTCTCTAGTGGTTTTGTGTGATGAGAGTTTCTTCCCTTATTAATGGACTGGATCTCATCCATGAATCACTGAACCAATCCACTGAACCCGACAGGCCCAGTTGGGAAAGTTCAATTTTGGTTTCCATATTCTACGCCCCGGGGTGAGCATGCAATGGATACAATTCGTGGATTTGATGTCATCCACATTCGGTCCATCTAAATAGCAGGCGTTAGAATTCCATCCGCGTCTTATCGATTACCTACGGATCTAACATTTTTACGTGTGATGCTGGATGGGTGGATATGGATAAATCCGCAGATTTGTATTAAAAATTCTATTCAAATAAGATGAAATCAAAACTAGTATTAATTAATGATTTTTAATTTTTTAGAATCATCTTTAAATAAATATTCTTACATGTTTAACTAAACTCTTTCCACCTCTCTACTAGCAATTTGTACAACTAAGACTTTCATATATAAATAATACAAAACAGATATATACTACTATTGGGTTTAGGTTACTCCAAACATTCTTTCTGCAAAAAAGGATACCTGACTGAAAATTATGTCATGCTAAAGGTGGTTGTTTGTTTGAAGCTTACACACATTATTGCATGATACAAGTAGGATCTCAATCATTTTACTTGATATTTTGTGTCTTCTAAAAGTTGTTTTATTATGTGTTTTTGTAACTAATGTATTAATCATTTAACTTGATGTACAAAGAACAATGCTTCTGGGTGAGAGCACCGATATTGTTGTCTAGCCTACTGGATGAGAAGCATAAAAACATTGTTCAATTAGTGAAACAATTTGCTCATAAAAAAAAATTGAAATATGTGCAGTTGATAATATAAAAGTTTTCGTTTTTTATTTATTTTTACATGATATTTAGAGCATCCACAATGGGACGATTAGACCAAAAGAGTAAAAAGTAAAATTTTTAATCTTTACTCTGTCTGAAACGCAACGGACAAGAATTAAAATTTGATCGGGCGGTTGTCTAAGCTAGTGCCTGGCGTTGGAAGCATGTACATGTGTACGTCTATTGAAATTTTGTTTTACAGGCGTACGCCTATGAAAACGTTTGGTTGGGGCGGACGCTAGATGAACGCTCGGTGGGAGACGTAACCTAAAAGAACGTATGATGATAGACGCACGCTTAGCGTCACGCCCCAACGACAGGCGTGTGTTTAATTGAACGCCTGATGGGATGTGAAACTAACCATATGCCCGTTAACCTCCTACCCGTGCAAATGGTTCGTATGATAATGTTCCATCAGGCGGTGCGCTAGACAAGCGCCCGTCCCATTAGACGTTACGCTAGATGAGCGCCCGCCCCCATCTGGAGTTATGCTAGACGAGCGGCCGTCCATGATTAAGATACGATCGTGGTCATCTCGATTTATTATTAAAGCTAGTAATGAGAAAGAAGCATTACCGAAGAAACTTGGATTAACTGATGAGGAATGTGAAGCGGCTGTTGTTGCTGGGAATGCTCCTGAAGCACCACCTGTCCCACCCAAACAGGCAGCACCAGCTGGAACTCCCTTGGTTTCATTACTTGTATGTGTATAATTATTGTTGAGCAAATAATGAATTAATTGTGAAAGAATTACCCTGAAAACCCCTAAAAGAGATGGAAACCAACTGAAAATCATGCTTTGATTTCATTAGACGCACAATTAATTCAAGTGTTGCCTTAACCACACGTCCAAGTCAAGCGTGGGTTTGGTTAACGCCTGAAGACCGAGCGTACGTCTGGTCTTACACTCAGCTGGACGCAACATTAGGTGAACGTCTGATGAAGCGTAGCTCTGGTTCTTGCCCGATCAATGAAGCGTATGTCTAGCCTTACGCCTGACACCAGACAGAGAGCCAATGTCACGTCTGGCACGAGACGCACGGCTAGGTTAACACTCCACTATAATTAAGTTTGATTCAGTTCTGGGATCATTTTTTATCCCAAACAGTAAAAAATCCGAACCAAAACCCAGATTTAATCGCCCCACTGTGGTTGAATTTGGACGTACCAAAGACCAAAAATTTAAATTTGGTCCATGATTTAATCCCACCACTGTGGGTGCTCTTAGACCATAATAATTTTATAGTTAGCAAGCTATTGGGTTTTGTAATGGACTTACCAGAACAGTTTCATACTATTTTTTTTTTCTTCTCAATAACAATTTAACCTTCCACTTTTTTTTTTTTTTTTTAACCTTCCACTTCATAATATTGAGAAACTTTTAATAACTTAAGGAGAGTATCACCTATTTTATATTATTGTACAAAACATAGTAAATAATACTACCTCCGTTTCTAGAAAAGAATTACTATTACTTTTTTATTTTAGTCTAAAATAGATCAAATTGAAAAAGTGATAGTAACACTTTTCCAGAAACGGAGGGAGTAGTTATTTATGGATTCGAAACCTGGGTTTGACTGGGTCTTTAATTTAGTATCTAATTCTTCAAAAATTAAAAGGTAATATTCGGACTAATTACTAGTTTGTTAAAGAAGTTCTGCTATTACACACTCGAATGTATAACAACAAAATAACACATGTATTTCTTATCCATTAGATTTCACGTTATTCATGTGTATTTCTATAATAACAAATCAGACAACCAAAAAATACGTGCTCATGGTACACTCGATAGTTTAGTAACACCGATCTTTATCAGAGACTTGTTTTAATTTAACTATTTTTTATTTCCATATTTTAAGAAGTACTCTTCTTGTTTCATAAAAGTTAAGCTATTTATTGTAAATTTTGTTTCATAAAAGTTTATACTTATCATGAAACAAGATAGTATTTTTAGAATTATCCATTTTAATAATTATTACTCTCTTTTTTTCAGCAAAATTGTTACTATCATTTTTTCATTTTAATCTAAAAATAGGTCAAAATGAAAAAGTGGTAGAAACATTTTCCTGAAACGGAGGTAGTATTATTAATTTTAGTATAAAAATATGTATAATTTGATTAAGGCTGCACAACGGGCGGGCGGGTCGGTTTTAGGGTAAAACCAACTATCAACCCGTCCACAGGCGGGTTGATAATCAAAACCGTATACCAACCCGTCCACATGCGGGTCGGGTCGGTTTCAACCCTCGACGGGTTGGGCGGGTTCGGTTTTTTAACGGGTTAACCCGTGCAGACAACAAAAAACACTAAAACAACCATAAAAAATAGAAAAAAAACATGAAAAAATCAAGAAAAAAAACAGTATTATAAAATTAAGACAACAACAACAAAAACAAACAATATTACCATGAGTAACTCTCATACAGTGAAGTCCAAACTGACATTAAAAAAACACATACAAAGTCACTTAAAATGGAATTCAAAACAGATAGGATCAAAGTTCAAAGCTGCACTCTTGGATATGTATGATTGAGTCACTTAAATCCCCCTCCCTTTATCAATCATAGCTCAAGGATCAAAGATCTCTGTCATGGGACCCAATAACTCTGCAAGAACCAGAAATAAAAGGTATGTCAACAAATATGCAAACGATTGAAGAACAAAAAAGCAGAACATAATTTTTTTCATACCTTCCTCAATGCTGAAGCTATCATCCGGTACATAGTCACATAGAAAATCAAGAGCAATGGGCTTTTCCAACCAGCTTTGCGTACAGAGCAATGCCTCAACTGTCCTAGGAGATAAAGAGATTCTCCATGGACTAAGCACACGCTTTGATGTAGTAGTATTAAACTATTAATTTAGCATGTAATTTGTGGTACTACTCGAGAGAGAAAAAGGGAGTAGTTGGATTGATTCTATTCATGCATGAGAACCGAATTTAACATGTTTTATAGCTTCACTGTCTACTCAGTATGCTTTAGAAAAAAAGGAAAAAAAAACTGCCATGCACTCCAAATGCACACAACATCATGATTATAATCAGAACATGAAAAATGAAATGCAAAATGAAAGGAAAAATGGGTGTACAGGAACTCTTTAACATATGTCAATCAGAACATGAAAAATGAAATGCAAAATGGGTGTACAGGAACTCTTTAACATATGTCGTTTCGTTTATTAAGTAGTTTTAGAGACAACTTAACGACAATCTTTTGCAAAATGAAATGCAACATTTAGACAAAACACAAAGGGTACTCCATTATTATTATTCAGGGATATAATCATATAAATACAGAACATGAACACAACATAATACAAACACAAACAGACAAACTAAACAAATTGGTAATAGAGACAAGTATTCCTGTAGTAGCATATCACTACCACAAACATCATCCTCTTCTTCCTTTCAATCAAACAACAAAAACCAAACCAAATACTACTAATTAAACAACCCAATTAGGAATCAACAGTTACCCTCACCAATCACCATTAACCCAAATCCCATTCGAAAGTATATTAAATTGAACTCGTGAAGTATAGTTTGATTATCTTCATTCGGAACACGACCAAAAATGCAAAATCAACAGTAACAAAGATAGTTTAATTAAAAAAAGCAAAAATGAATCTAAGTTATTCATAAAATTTTAACTAAATCATAGAATAGATATTTAATTACTCATTAAAGATTAACCTCTTAACAGTGACGTCCTACCAAAGTTTCATCATTTCATCTCTTAAACAAAAATGAATAGGAAAAAGTAGAAAAATCATTAGATGAGAAAATGAAGATAGTTTCAAACTGGGATGTTAATAATCCAACTCCAGTAAGCAGAAATGATGATCAGATTATGAGCTTAAAACAAAAAGGTTGATTCATTACCTGGATTATGATGAGGATGGCCGATGGAATGGAACCAGAGGAAGGCGGAGCCGCGGAAAAGAGTTGAGAACGAAGTAGGGCTGTAAAGCTGTTAGAGATTAGGTTAAGTTATTAGTTTTTATGATAAATGGATGGTCAAGATTAATCTCATCAAATCTCATCAACCGTCGAAATTAAACGGTTTAATCGAGCGGGGTCGGGCGGGTTCTACACTAAACCCGTAAACCGACCCGTGGTGACCGGGTTTTGAGTTTTCAAAACCGTATACCAACCCGTAGCGGGCGGGTTCGGTTTTAAAACCCGCGGTTTTAGCGGGTTCGGGCGGGTGCGGTTTTTCTGGTCGGTTCCTGTGCAACCCTAAATTTGATAGTCATGTTTATATTTGTTATGTAAGTGTTTGAAAATACATTCCGACGACATAAAATTTATAAATATTTATGTCATACTTTGAGAGGTATGTCATTTCTAAATTTTAGTATTTTGTTATACATGAATATAGAATTGAAAGAAAAAAAAACACTTAAAAGTATCTGATCTTATTATTTTCTTAAAAATTATACAAACTTAAAATAGCTAAATTATTATGAAACAAAGAGAGTATACAACTATTCTCACCATTGGATCTAGGGTTGCACAAACCGGACCCAACCCGCCAACCCGACCCGCACCCGCCCAATTTAACCCGACCCGCCGCCGAACGGGTCAGGTACGGGTGATATTTTGTTCACCCGTCTTTTGGTGGGTCGGGTGCGGGTGAGATCAAAACCGACCCGACCCACCCGCCCACCCGCCAGAAAACACACGTGAGAATTGGTACGTGAGAAAACACACTAACAGTACTTGATGATCGAGTGAAAGAGTTTCTTCTTCTCAAACAACGTCCAACTGAAACCAAAACAGGAAAAAAAAACAGAGAGAAAATAGAGAAATAGAGTGAAAGAGAAATAGAGAAGACGAAGAACCTTGTTTTGAAGAACACCAGATTCTTGTTTTGAGAAACACGAGATTGAAGAAGCTCACAGAGAAGAGCGTCGTCGAACCATAGCCGAGTTTTGTTGAAGAACACACAAGGTGTTTTTGCTGCACATAAGGTAAGTAAATTCATACCCACTTTTTTATTTCACTTAAATCACATGATTGATTGTATTTATTCCAAAATCTCTGAATTTTTGGGATTTGATTTTAAAAATTAGGGTTCATAATTGAATTTAGGGTTTTCTATAATTAAGTTATTTAAGTTGTTCCTTGTCTAATTTAGGGTTTATAATTGACAGTAGATATGGTATTTATCATGTTTCGATTATTAGAAATTTAGGGTTTTTTAAAATTAGGTATGGTTTCTAGTATTCAGCTGAATTGAGTAGCTAAATCCCATATTTTTTTTGCTCTGTGTCTCTATATAATCATCTGAAATGTGGAATTGTGTTTGATTCCAAACTTTTTTTCCTGTCTTGTATTTCAAGAATTTCCTACTGCATCTATCTATTTCCTTGTAACTTTTCCTCAAATATGGAAATTTCAGTGATGGGGTTCATTAGTGATAAATTGGAGCCTGTGTATGCAAATTTGGTTAAGTTGATTATGCATCAAGAATCCTATAGACTATACACATAAGGATGGATGGGTTAAATTCTGATTTTGTATACTTTTGTTCTTCATGTCAATAATTAGAAGAGATCTACACTCTTTATAATGCCTCAGTGTTCCTAAATTCATTGCAGTAGTTGGCATTTGGCTTGTTTATTGTCAGTTTAATCTATGCCACTTGCCAATCAGTTTGTAGAATTTCCTCCCTCAGGTATTGGGTATGAGAAACATTAGACTTGGAAAATCAGTAAACAGGAGTATGAAGTTGGTTATACCTTCACCATGTATTTGAGCTAACATTATGAGGAGGAGGAGGTTGATGTTCTTAAGTCGGGTATAATTTGTACCTCATGGATCATGGTTCTTAACTTCTTATACTATTATTACTATTGGTATTTTTAATCTTTTTCATTCTAATTGTTCACTTCTTTTGTTGCAGAGCTATTTGGTAACCTTGCTGCTTCTTCCATCATCATAGATGACGATTGATTCCTATTCGGTGACCTGGCTGGTGCTGCTACTGTCTAAGATGAACTTGTTTTTGTTGCTAGTTGGGAAATGTCGTAGAATTGCATATTAAAACTTTAATTTTATTGTATAATTTTGAATGTCGGGACTTAGATTTTAAGATTATCGATTGTTGGTTAAAATGGTTTATCAGGTGGCGCGCGTGAGGATCCAAAAAACAACCAAGTTCATAAAAAGAATTTGCATCATTTCTGGGCGGGTGACCCGCACCCGCCCGACTCGACCTGCCATGTGAGCAGGTCAAACCCGACCCGACCGAAGGACGAGGCGGGTTGGGTGTGGGTGAAAAAAATTTAACCCGCCTTTTGACGGATCGGGTGCAGGTGAGGCCAAACCCGACCCGACCCACTCGATGTGCAGCGCTAACTGGATCCATAGGATTGATAATCCGAATTCGGTAACCCCTGTACCTACCTTGTAATCACGAGGTAAAGGCTTTTTACATTTACCTTTTATAAAACAATTTTCATTTTACCCTTCCCAACCGACATATAACACTGTAACTAAGTTGAGTAAAACATGAAACATGAAAAAAAAAAACAAAAAAAACACAGTAACAATTCTCATTTCAATTCCTGAAAGACCATTTCTTGTTTTGGATAGAAAATGAAACTCCCATTCCGTATTTACAATTACACCTCCTGACCTACTTCCTACTAACAAAGAGTGAAAGATACCCTCACCGTCTCAGTCTGAGGCTGTGAGCAATAAAGTCGGTGAAAAAGCAACAACAAGGCTCCTCCTCCTTCCTTCTACTTCAACTCTCCATCAACAAAAAGCAAAATCATGATTTAATCCGAAAAGCAACCTTCAAAAACAAACATGGGCTCTGTTTCTCTAATAATTTCTCTAACTTTGTTTTTCTTCTTCTTCTTCCCATCAACTTTTGCTCAAGATATCACAAGTTTAGTCTACAAAGGGTGTGCAAATCAAACCTCCAATGACCCATCTTTCAAACAAACCATCACCAACGTTTTCAACACTTTAGCTTCACAATCGTCCAAAACCAAATTCTCAAAAACATCTTCAGGTCCAGGTTCAGCTCAGTCTTCCATTTCTGGGTTATTCCAATGTAGAGGAGATTTAAACAACAATGATTGTAACAAATGTGTAAGTAGAATCCCAGATATGTTGAATAGAGTATGTGGTAATACAATAGCAGGAAGGATACAACTAAATGGTTGTTATGGTTTATATGAAGTTGCTGGTTTTCCTCAAGTTTCAGGTGTGAAATTGCTTTATAAAACATGTGGTAGTGTACAAGTAGCTGGTAGTGGATTTGATGATCGTAGAAACACAGCTTTTGGACAGGTTCAGAATGGGGTTGTAGGTGGGAATGGGTTTTATGCAACTAGTTTTGAATCTATGTATGTGATGGGTCAGTGTGAAGGTAGTTTGAGTTCAGGTGATTGTGTTTCTTGTATTAAATCAGCTGTTCAGAATGCTCAAATCCAATGTGGGGGTGCAATTTCTGGTCAGATTTATCTTCACAAGTGTTATATTAGCTATAGTTATTACCCAAATGGTGTTCCTACTAAATCTTCTCATTCTTCAGGTATAATTTCTTTCTTCTTGTTTGTTTTGTTAAGTCCCAAATCTTGATTTTTGTTAAAGGGACTATTTTTATCTTGTGAAGAACAAGATTGGTTTATGTGTGATTGTCAGATAATAATTTAGTTTAGTTTAATGGTGGTTCAGGACCACAAAACAGCAGCAGCCTAGGGAAAACAGTAGCTATTGTGGTTGGAGGAACAGCAGCTGGAGGATTCTTGTTTGTTTTTCTCTTGTTTCTAAGATCTCTGTGCAGGAAGAGAAAAGATGGTATGTAGTAGTAGTAATAGTGTCAAATTCTATATTAAATCCTTCTTTTAATCATACTAACATCTAATTCTGTGTGCAGATTACTGAGTATAAGAGGAATTAAGACTTGAGAGATGAAATTTTTTGAAGAGGGCAGCAATTGAATGATGTCCTTATTTTAGTAGTATTTTTTTTTCTTTTCTGGAAGGGAATGAAGAAAAGCATTGGAAGGTGTGAAAAGGATGATGATGAAGATTTTGGTGAGTGAGTAAATGGGAATGTAATGTGGTGGGAGGGATAGTCAAAAACACACTCATGTTGTATATGAATACTAACTTGATGACTAGTATTAGGAGGAGGCATTTAGGCTTGTTTGTTGCTTTTCCTTTCCTTTCCTTTCCTTTGTTTAGTGTTATTGTTATTACCGTCTCTTTTCTGTTTCTCCACTCATATATTTTTTTTAAAGTCCTACAACTTGCGATCAAAATTGGTTAGCTTCTTCATTCAGGAAACAATGCTGCTACTTTTTAACAATCTCTTTATACAATTTTACGTCTCCTCAATAAACTTTTTCTGATTTTATATCTCCACAAGTATCCATCACAACCTATAGAAAACCGACACGTTTCGCAGCGTACAAAGGTGTATTTAGATAATTAAAAAGAATTATAAGAAGAAGAAATAAAGAGAAAAAGAAATATCTGTGTAAATATATAATATAATGTGTATCCTTTCCGTCAGTATCTTTCTAGTCCCTACGTACTAACCAGTGGTTGCCTCCACACAAGTTTAAAATTGATAAATATAGAATCTCAAAAGCTTAAAATTGTACCAGCAGTAGCAAAGAAGAACAAACTCAGATGCCGAAATCATCGTGCTGGCTAGATTTGTCAACAAAAAACTGTGCAGCAGATCTGGAATCCTTTTATCTCTAAACCAACCTTGCTTCACTATGAGTATCAGACCTTGAAACTCCATCGTAACGGCCGGTCGAGCTAAAATGAGCCAAACTAGATTTTAGAGACTACACAATTATTAGTTAAACCAAAATGTGTCAGATAAAGAACAGGATCATGGCTAAACAGCTAGTATTAAGTTAATCTTCAAAACTTGGAGTGAATCACCCATCAAATGAGCATTCTACGATATTTAAAACATTAATATACCAAGACAAATCCTCTTTTAATGTAATTAAAACATTAATATACCAAGACAAATCCTCTTTTAATGTAATCCAGACAACGATATGGTAAGCTAAGAATGCTTTCGACTTCACAGGATTTCGATAGAAGTCTTTCTAAAACTGAATCCCTGTTTGGTTGATTCAACCGAAGACCTCTTCCTCTGCATACCACAAGAGAAGTATTGCAAAGCCAAGGAACAGAAACAATAAAACCCAAACCCGAATCGTCTACATGAAAACTACTTCCATTCCAACCCAAAACATCCTTGTACGCTCGGCAGACTTTTGAAACATATTTGCCAACACCAGAAGACAGACTACCATTCCTTTCTTGGTCCAAAAAATCAGCATCAGAGTGAAGGTTCACCACAACAGTACCGTGCTGAGGATGAAGGCGATTTTTAAGAGCTTCTAAAAATGGACCATTGGGATCCCAAAATTTACGAGGGAATATATCGTCGCCATCGTAAGCATCGATGAACACAAGATCGTAGAGAGTGGTGCTGTTTTGGATGAAATTCTCTGCATCACATTCGTACAGAGAGAGCCTTTCATGGGTTCCTTTCCATAGAACCTCGTCAATTACTTCAGGACTAGGGAGTACACGCTCACCTGACAGTCTCCTCATTGCAAAAGCAGGGAAACCCATTGCCTGAACGGAAGCCGAAATAACCAAGGCATCTATCTCGACACTATGTACAATTGCACCTGAACTTGAGGAAAACAGTGAAAATTTCAATTCAGATTTCTTCATTGATTGTTTGGTGCAGATTAATTTTTCACATAAATGTTACAAAATAGGATTACACTCGGGCTAAGTTCTATCTCTCAAATTAACAGAACTAGTCAACTCCATAACAATGACAGCTATGAGCTATTCAGGATTACTTTCAATTCAGCATGCAATATATAAGAAAGGACGAATACTATATTGTTCTGTTCTAGGAAAAACAAAACAAACGGCAAGCTAAGGAACACCATGTTCAACTAGATAACCAAAAAGAACTAAAATCAACCTTTAAAATAGAAAAATGATCTACAGCTGCATGATATTTTGCCTATATCTTCCGAATGGCTCCACATCAATAAAGAAACGAAACAAAGAAGTTATGTATGCAACTAAGGAAGAGATATAGAACATACCTGAAATCTTACTTGCCAAAAACAAAGGTAAGGTTCCACCACCATGACCAATACATAAAACATGCATAGGTTTTCGTCCAGAAACCGCTCCCATGAGATCAAAATTACACGAAGCAATGGTGGTCAAACCAACAGTGGCCATACTCTTCAGATCTGCAATACACCAGGATGCAAGACATCAGCAAATGGCGGTATAAATGCTGAATTCAGAAGTTGGTCAAGGAGAACAATTTTTTTCTAAGGCACAACAATAATAGCATCAGTATCAGTGTCAAAATAGCAGACACAGGTAGTACGCATGTATAGAAAAACGATATTAGTCACAAAAACAAAGTTGCTTTTGAGTACCCAAAAATGCCATTCCACAAACTTCTCGTCTTGTAACTCTAGCATAAGCCAGAGTAGAATTGTATATAGTCCTCCTTTCTAATTTTGATGGTCCCTCACTTAGACAAGGCCTGCCCTCCTAATTGCAAGATCATCATACATTTTGGAAGAAGATTATAAAAGTTGACTCTGAAACATTTGAGATATACTGATGGAGGAGGAATTAAATGCTATACTGAAGCTGCTAATCTACCCCACAATAACATCCAAAATATCATCAGGTTATGTTGACCTATAAACTGGTACCAAATACCCACAGAATATTAAAATCTAAAGGGTGATTACATAAGCTGCATGCCTTTTAAAATGTTTTGATCTGTCTATGTACATTCTTATACTCATTAACAAGTTTGGGGAGCTAACAAGGTACTGTTATCACCCGGAGCATTACCATACTAGAATTAGAAAATAAGATGAGTAGACATCGGAGTCATAAAAATATTAATGGTATGAATCCTGCAAAATGAATGTAAACCAAACTTCTATTTGCTGAAATCAAATAGAAGGAATTACATGGAACAGCCAAGATATGTGGTTGCTGCATAAAAAACACTGATTCGGGGTCTGACTTCTTGCATGCAGCCATTATCTTAACAGCACTTTGGCGAGTGATGTCGTTAAAGCGAAGGACGCGCCACTCGTAACCAAGCACCTTGAAGTCTGCATTGCGTTTATTTTGTGGTTGTATCTCTTGAAATCTTTGCTGGAGCCATTTCTCCACTCCTGTCCATTCAACTGCATCCTAAGATCAAATATGTCATGAACGTCTCGCGACATATGCACTTCAAAGATCATAATTTCAAACACTAAAGAAGTGTGTGGGTGACTCAGTACATCAGCTGACAGGATAGGCCACAACACTAAGTTACCCAGTTACAGAATTACATGTAGAAAATAGAGTTGTTTTACCCACATTTCATAAATAAAGCATCAATTACCAAAGACATCCCATTGATTTCTTAATAGGAGTAACCGTGTGTTTTTTCTTTCCTTATTAAATGACTAGCAGCCGGTAATCAAAAGCATAAGCATTGGTGTCGGCTCAAGTACATAAGACTCTACAGGACTGATGCCTGTGGGTATGTCTTAAGGTTATATGTTTCAATTTCTTAGTCTAAATTTGTTCTTCTAGGGAATTCAAGGTAGTTTTGCTGCAGCATCAACCAAAAGAAATCATTCAAATAGCAACTACATATCGCAAAGATTCAACTTGTTTTCATATTAATAGTTCCTCTGATCAAGTTTTCACATATCAGGCTATAACTATGGACACCAATCCAAAATTTAGTCTAAACGGAACAATCATTACAAATATACGAAGATTCAGAAATGAAAAGAGTGGAGAAACTAACAGGTCTAGAAGAAGGATATCGAACGACGGAAACAACACCATTTCCTTTGTCTGAAATGGAACGAAGAACAGTATGACCACCATCAGAAGAAGAAGCATCAGTTCCCCACCATTCAGAAGAATAAGACCAGTCTCCCTCGTCTTGAAGATGATGATGATGTTGTATTCTAGAACTCAAATAACGAGAATTCCATATCTTATTGCTCCTCCTTCTAGCTGTCTGCAACATCATCATCATATAAACCCTAACTCTCTACTTTAAAGGAAACAAGTTGGGGCTCATTTTAAATAAGGGGGCGGGATTTATACCCAAGAAATTGAAAGTCGCGAGTTTCGTCATAGACTTTAGTCCCATATTGCTTGATATCAAATAAATATTGGTTTATATATAGTAAGGTGAACCATAGATTCGACCCTTCGGGACATTCGATAGAATTGGAATGATACAGGGAAGATTATCATAACCCCTGGGGATAAAAATTGACATGGACTATATGAGAAACAGTCAAATTTTTTTCATTTTCATTTTTTCTTTTGTCTCTCTAATCAGAAACAGGTTTGACATTGGCCGTTTTCCATATTTTGATTTTTACAAGATTTAAGCAAAAATTAGAAAACTAGCGGAACGTAACTTCACCATCTATATAGGTTAAAAAATATGCTAAAATGTTCTAGACAACAAAATAAGCTAGCTTATTTAAGGTTTATCTGATTTTACTCACAACTAGATAAAAAGATAAAAGGTGTTTAAAAAAAGTAAAACTATTAAATTATCCTTACTAGTTAAAATTATGTTTATGTCCTTGTTCCTAATACTTTCAATCTATTTTCATTTCTTCCGGAACCGATCACAAATTGGAAAAAAAAAATTCAAAATAATTTTTTTTATTTGAAATTTTTTTAAAAATTTGGGTTCAAGAACAATCAGCCAATGATGCATTTATAGGATGGTCGATTGTTCTTGATGTTCTTGATCCATGAAGAACATCAAACAACAATCAGCATATGTTCTTTATTTTAATGGTCGATTGTTCTTGATGTTCTTGATCATGAAGAACATCAGTCCGGAATTGATATACATTTTTATGATACAATCCTCCACAAGTGCCGATTGATAAAAAAAATTCAAAGACGATAGTTTTTTTGCATAAAAATACGTCCATAATCGGTGGATAAGGTTCCCCACATGTGTCGATCGTAGATAAAACAAATTCAAGAGTGTTCTGCAAAAAAAATTCCCCAAAATCGGCTGATATAAATGCACTTATCAGCCGATTGTAAAACTTGACAATTTCTTCCATTGTATTGCTCGAAACTGATAACTTCTTCGTCCGACGTCGGAATGACCTCATTCTTTTTGCGTTGAACTCGTATTTTCATTCTCTACAAGATAGAACAAAGAATTCATGGATTTGGACAAGTTCCACTTAGTCTTGGATTTGGACAAGACCAAATGTAATACTACATGCAACGATGGATCTACCTGGTATTAAGAACTGTCTGAGATGCCCCTATCCAATTGAGTATCACCTCCATTCTCCTTTATGTTTTGGTCCTCTATGCATCAGAAGTTCAGAACCAAATTATAAACAAATAACTATGGTATCAATTTTCTTTTCAAGGGTCAAACTAGTCTTTGAACATGACCCAATTGTAAGGCTATTGATCTTTGTAAAGAAGTTCATTCACAAATAATGAGCCCAAGTCCTATGCATTTACCAAATGGCCAAATTTATCCATTTTGAGCTACCATGGACATATCAAATGGGCAAATTGGTTGGGCAAACCGGCATATTTGCCGGTTTGCACATCACAACAAAGAATTTGTCGTTCGACACAGTCTATGTCGCGTGACATAGACTTTGTCGCTGAGTTCTTATCTCAGCCGTTGATTTTTCTTTAATCCAAGGGTCTTATGTAATTTATAATTTCGATCATAGCATTTCATCTAGGTTTAATACAACGACTATTTTTGGTTTTAACAATAACCTCTTCTAATGCAATTTTTAATTTTAATTAAGTGTAATTTGATTTCAAAAAGGATAAAAAAAAGCTTAATAATTTGATTGAATTAACTAAAATCATATTAAAATACTAATCCCCATTACATTAATTTACTATACTGATATAAACTAGGGCAGTAAAACACTAAAATAAACACTTCAATAAAAATTCGGACAATCTTTCGCCTTCTGTTTATCTTCATTTGACGTAACTTCCAATCGATGCGCTATTGAGAATATTTTCCTTGGTTTTTTTTGAGCAGTACTACGGTTAACTTTTAAATTTTCTTTGCCTTCACTTTTCCTGCCTTGAACTCTTTTTTTTCTTTTAGCTGCAGATTTGACTTAGTTAACATCTAAAACTTGAACCTCTTTGCTTTTTATCATTCTCTATTTTTTATAACAATCACATATCTTACTAATAACAACTTCATGTATAGCTCCCGCAAAATCAAGTTGGGTTACAATTTTTGCCATTTAAATTATTTTTTATAATTAGTAGAAAATTAAGAGTAGAAAGTAAAAAATTTTAGTGAAAATATTTTGGTGTAAGAAATAGTTTGAAAATTAGGAATTTATAAGCGGCAAAGAGTTAGAGGTTGAATATATAGTCTTTGTCGCTTACTCTAGTTCTCATAGTGGCGCGACTAGTTTGTCCTCCCACTTGGCTAGACAAACTTACCAATTTGACAATGTGCATAAGACCTGGCCTAAGACTAGTTACCCTTACGTGACCCTTAGGTTCTAGTTTCAATTCCCACCAAAAACATTTCCAAACATATTAAAACCTTATTTTCCCCTACAAAAGTTGCATCATAGTCCTACTTTCATTTTTTTCAGGTACACTTAAAGGTGAACTTTATTTTGATCTATAATTTCTGTGCACCTTCTTAATTTGTATGCTTCAAAAAGATATAATAAAAAAAATTGTTCTCTTGTTTTTCTGAAAATGTTATCCATCCATAATTACACCCGGTTCCGCTGAGTGGTTAGGCCAAGTTCTATGCACCCATATCAAATGGGTTAGTTTGTCCAGCCAGGTGGCTGGACAAACAGGGCGCGCCACTATGGAAAAATCTCTAAGCGAAGGACACTAAGTCGAGCTATCAAGTCTTTACCGATGGCGATAATAACTATGTCGTCAATGTCAAAGTCTATGTCGCTCGACATACAGGTAGCCGTTAACGGCTATTTTCAGGTAACATCCGTATTCAGTCAAAAATGACCAAATTTCCTTCAACTATACATATATCCCCCATAATTTCTTTCAACTCACACCACTCTTTACCTATTTTTAAAACCAATTCACATATTTCTTAAATTATCTAACTTTTAACTCACAGTCGATGGATTATTCTGATGATGAAGTTAAAATTATTATGGATTGGTTTAAAACACAACAAGAAACTTATGTTCGGGTGTTGCAACAAATGGAAGCTGAGTCTGATTAAGACAAAGAACTTACCAACCTTATGATAGCAGCAGAATCATCGGGGCAGATACCAAGAGCTCCTGAGCCAAAAGAAGTGTTCACAAGAAGATACGTGTATCGTGGGAGGGAAGAGTGGCACCTGAATCTGATGCACGATTATTTCAATGTTGGTTGCGTGTTCTCTGATGAAGATTTCCAACGTCGATTATGCATGCCCCGACACTTGACGGTAAAGATTATCGAAGAGCTTTGTCGAGTATGCCCTGAATTTTATTATCAATTTGACGCATTGAATATTAGAGGTCATAGTCCGCAACAAAAGGTTACCTCTTCCCTAAGGATTCTAGGTTACGGTCGTCCGGCGGATGCTGATGATGAGTATTTTCAAATGGTAAAAAAACTTCATACAAGTATATTTCATTGTTTTACGAAGTAATGATTAATCATTTTGGTCCAACGTATTTACGAAAACCAACAAATGCAGATGTTCTTCAAATATTAAAACAAAACCAGGATATGGGCTTTCCAGGAATGTTAGGGAGTCTTGACTGTATGCATTGGGCGTGGCAGGGATGTCATATATATTAGCAAGGTCAATATAAGGGTCATTACCCAAAACCAACTATTATTTTGGAAGCTGTCGCTTCTTATGATTGCTGGATATGACATGTTTTTTTTTGGTCTGACAGGTTCACAAAATGACATAAATGTTCTGCAAAAGTCGCCTTTGTTTGAAGACCTCAAGTATGGAATTTTGCCCGATGTAAGGTTCAATATCACTGGGCACGAATACACTCAGGGGTATTATCTAGCGGATGAAATCTATCCTAGATGGTCTACCTTAGTTTAAGCATACAAGCACCCCCCCCCCCCAGGCGATGCTGGTCGCACAATTAGGTATTTCAACACGAAGCAAATGACTTTGAGAAAGGATGTGGAACAGGCTTTTGGAATTATGAAGCGGAAGTTTGCTATAATTTATGGACCCTATTGTGGTTTAAATGCTCGTGAAATGCACAAGATTATGCTTACATGTATCATTCTGTATAACATGGTCATTCAAGAAACCAGGCGTGATAAGAATTGGACTAATCACCCTGATGAAGATTTGAGACCTGAGGTTATATCAGGTCATGGGGTACCTGCAAGGAACTATCATCAAACGACTAATCACATTCAAGACGTAAATTTGTACGACATGTTAATACAAGACCTGACTGCGAATCTTTGGGCCGAGTTTGACAGAGCATGCGGACGTATGTGAAGTTTAATTTTGACTTGTTGTTTTAAGTTTCCAGTTTATGTTCTAGTTTTTACTTTCAAGTAATTTTATTAGAAGTTTTAATTTTCTGAGTAACATTTATTTGGATGACGTGGATGGAGTGCAACGACTCTTTTTTTAACCGTTGGCAGTAAGGATAACGTGGAATGCAACAAATATTTTTATAACCGTTGGAAAAAATATAGTCGTGTCCCTCTCAACTCATCTCCTCTCTTATATATATCTACCCTTCCCAAATATAAATCACACCTACCATAAAACTTATATACATAATCTCTCTCTCACTCTAATCTCATCTTCTTTAATCTCACTCTAATTTTCTCACATATGGATCAAACTAAGTTCATCCAGGAAGAAGATTTATCATTTTGCAGAAACTATGTAGTGTGCTATCCGGCCAGAGGTGTAGAATGAAAACAAAATGGTATTCCTAGCTTTAGTTATTAGAAAAGAATTCATGAAAACTTTTACGCTGACACCGGTAACCCTTATAACCGTAATATAACAATATTGTTTGTACGATTTCAAAAAATAAAGCGACGAGCAATTTTATAGATTTAGTTCGGATTTTCAATCGATATCAACTTAGGGGGGAAACCGGTAATGAGATTCGTGCGAGAGCTTTCAGTAAATGACGAAGATGGAAAGGAAAAATTTTCAAATACGAAGCTTGTTTCCACATCCTTAAGGGGATCCTCATTACCCGTTTGAATTATTAATTTGTATGCACTGTTAAGTTGTTTGCATTGTTTCCACTTCCTTTATGTAATACGTATTTCAAGTAATGGAAAAAAAATAACTTCATTGAACTAACTAGCTATTTTATTTCAACTAATAACTAACTATTACATATTAATAATAATGATTAAAAAAATACATCTTAACTAACTATTACATTAATCAAAGACTTGAATCTCTAAATCATCTTCATCATCTTCTTCCTCAACTGGGATTTGAGGTTGCAATTGTTCTTCTAATGCTTTCTTTTTTAACTTGTCACATTGCAGCTGCCATAAAAACTTTTGATCCTCATTCATTATTGTGGTTCCCATTGAAAGAATATTACTCGTGCCATAATGGCTAACAAGTTGCTCTTGAGAAAGACGACTTTTTTTAAACTCCTTATTCGTGACCTTCCGTTCAACGAATCTCTGTTTCTCAGTTGTCTGTTGGTGAGTCATAAACTCGGTCATGTTAAAATTTTCAAACCCTCCTCCTTCTTGGGCTAATTTTCTAACTAATTTTGTTGTTGTTCTTCCTAAACCTCTTTGTTTCTCGGTATTAGCTGCATTGAGATCAAAATTAGGGAGTGGTGGTTGGTTAGTCGGTGAAAAAAATGGTGAACCGGGACTTGAATATGGTGTAGAGGAACCACCAACTTCGTATGGTGACCTTAAAGGAACTTGCTGCATATTTTCAAATGGTCCACCGTTTTTGTGGTTCCATTCCTTCCGACACTTTTTTTCCAGATCCGTTGGTGATTCACCACTCGGTGGTGGACTACGAGCACATTGTTGGATATGAGCAACATATTTGTTCAATTGTTTACCCTTTTAGTGAAGCGAGTACACAAGGACTCTGTGAATTGATGTTCATGGTTTCTTCTTTAAACCCCGGAAATATGCTACCCCACAAGGTCCGCCTGTTTGAGAACAACCATTTATGTTATATTGTATCCAACAAACATAATTTCTTCAAATGCTTTCATCTTCGCTAATTGCAAAACTTGTAGCACAAGCTTTTTTACTAGGAACATCCATTTTGCAGAACTTTTTTGAAAAAGATTTGTTTTAGATTAAAATTAAGAGATTTTTGATCTAGATTAACACAAATACGTGTGAGAGATTAAGGTGTATAGTAGGTGTCAGTTGAATTGAGTTTCAAATTTGGTATTTATAGGAGGTCCAACCAGGACCGTTGGATGAGATAAGCGATAAGCGACATACTCAGAGCCGAGTGACATACTCTTGGACGCCAGCGACTTACTCTTTGTTGAGCGACCGAGTCTCTGTCGCTCGACTAAGACTATGACGCACTGTGCAAAGCCTCAAATCAGAGCATTTGAGAGGTCATTTTGATCATTTGCTAGGTCCATAGTGGCTCATTTTGATCAAATTTTAATATTTAAAAGGTGCATAGGACTTCGCCTTAGCTGAACAAACACACCTAAACGATAGATGTGTGTTGTGTCATTGCCTATTTTATTAGAAATGGGTCAGGGCAGGGTGCAAATAGTATGATCATTTAGTGTTTTTTTTGTACAACATTAATATTTTCTCCCCAATTTACTCTTTTAAGGGCGTCCACGGTCATGGGAGTAACCCCAAAGATCAAAGAGTAAAAATTTTACTCTTCGATCCGTCCCAAACACAACGGAATACCACTAAAAATGATCGGGCGGTTTTCTAGGATAACGCTTGTTGTTGGGCGGACATCTGGGTATACGTTTGTTAAGACGGGCGGTTGTCTAGTATAACGCTTGTGTGAGGAGGACATTTGGTTGAACGCTTGATTTGAGGCGGTAACAAAAATTACGCCTGATGACAGACGGACTCCTACACGCACGCCCCAGAGACGGGCGCTTTACTAGACAAACGCCTGATGGAGCGGTTCCCTAGCATTACGCCTGATCAATTGTATACACGTGCGAGAGAAGTGTGTGCGTAAAAATACAGGCGTTTCCTTAGCGTTTCGCCTACAAATCCAAGCGTACTATTAACACACCGCCCCATCAAGCGAACTTCTTCTTCTCCTCTTCGCAGCAACATTTTCTCATGAACCCTCTCATTTTCTCCTGAACCCTTTTGAACCCTCTTCACTGACGAACCCCCAATCCACCGCTACATTTGAACCTTTCCCTCCAAATCAAGGCTCCAATTCAAGCTCAATCTTTTTTCAAACACCCAAAAACTAGGCAGATTTGATACAAAGTGGTATTGTAGCAATCAAGGTAATAAAATTAAATTTTTGTAAATTAAATTTGTTTTGTACATTAGGTTTAGATTATGTTTTATTATTATGTTTTGTAAATTAAATTTGTTTATATATGTTGTATGATTAAACATGTGATTATGAAATAGACATATTTGGTTTTAGAAATTGTAATTTTGGAATTGGGATAATTTTTAGGGTTTATGGATGTTGTAAATTGGGTATAAACAATTGATGATAATTTGTTGAATTGAAGTTAGAATTGATTAAGTTGTTGGTTAATTTGAGTTGGCTTGTTGTTAATTTTATGATGAGTTGACTTGATTGTCTTTTAAATTTGGGAATTAGGAATGTTTATGTTTTATAAAGAATGTTTATGGAATTATATAATTGGGGAATTTTGATGATTTTTTGTACAATTGATGATTTGATTAGTAATGGACTATTTTGTGAATCATGAATTTTGTAATGTGGTTTTTTTGTATGTTGGTACATTTGATTATTTAATTAGATAATTACTTTTGTAATTATGAAATTATTATTTTTTTCCTTGATTTATTGATTAATGTAGATTTTTATATTTGTGCATTGTGAGGATTACTCTTGATTTTCAAACTTGTATGTACTGTTTGCCCAGATGTCGAGCAGTGTGACGTCGAGATTCGCTGGTCGAAAAAAGAGGAACAAAAAGGCTAAAATTGTTGAGGATTCAGATGAAGACCCTATTACTGAAGAAAGGGTCGAGGTTCCCGGGTTGGATAACTATAATGTTTTGGAAGATACTCAGGGTCACGCCTCCACCGATATTACATATTCAACCGATACCAAATTCAAGTTTTTACATCGTGGTTCCCTCAAATCGGTCATTCAGACCTATGCAGGTATTATTAAACACAACCCTAGGGTAAAATATATTATTGAAAAGGGAGGATGTGACCGTTTACTTACCATGGATGTAGTAGATTCATCACATGCATTGATTGACTACATTGTTGAGCGTTTTTCGGATACCACGAACACTTTTCACTTCTCGTTTGGTGAGATTGGGTTCACACCCCTTGATTGGGTAATGTTGACAGGACTAAGTATTGCTATTGGTAGTGCTATTCCGTATGACTCGGGGAAGTGCCAATTTGAATATGTTCGGGCGCATATTTTTCCTGAAATTAAAGATAGTGAGGTTTGTAAAAGAGAACATATTCCCAACCAATGGGTTTCAGATGCAATTACGGTTGCATTTTTGAGCACATATTTTGATCCACAAACGTTGGTTGCGGCTAACGATGATAGCATACTTGCTGATAGAGTAGCCAGAGCCTTTTATATGTATGTTTTGGGTCAATTTTTCTTTTCGAATGAAAAAACCTATATTGATGCTGGATGGTTAGCTGCTTTTGAGGATCTAAATGCAATTGCCAATTATGACTGGGGTAGTGCTGCATTTGCAAAATTATATTCCGGTCTCGCCGCATCTGGCAGGGGACAAAGGTCATTGGCCGGACCCTTCCAAATATTGGAGGTAAATTTCTTAGTCTTATTTATAATTATTTAAAATTTTATTTCTTGCTAACTTATATATTCCGTTGGTTGTCTTCACACTATAGTTTTGGGGGTACGAATATCTGGGCATATGTCGACCAAAGAACCCAACGAGTGAAAGTGAATCAATGTGGCCTAGATGTTCTCGGTAGAAGGGTACACGAAGGAAGAGTATTGATATTGTTCGTTCAAGGACTTCTCTTAATCAGTTGTCTGTAGACGATGTGACCTGGCAACCGTGAAAATCCACGATCTTAGTCCTGGAAAGTGATATTGGACGGAAAGCAATAGAGCTCTCAGAAAAAAGGGTTATATTCTCTTGGCTATGCACTGTGAGTTTATAATTTATTTCCATAAGATTGTATTTATTTTCTTTGAATTTCAGTTAATTGATTGGTTTATTTGTTGATAGTAATTTTCTTTTCACAGAATAACAAGTATCTCGGAGAACAATGTTGAATGCAATACCATGAAACATGGGGTGTTCCTAGCAACCCACCTACTTGTATTATCAACTTGAGCAGCGACGAAGCTGAGGAGATGAGGGAAAACGATTTGGGCCCTGCAAGTCAAATAGTACGTGTTGTTACGTATGATCTGTATATGGAGTATTGGCGACATGTAACTAACCTGCAGAAATATGCCACCAAAGTCGATTGGGAGGTTGAAACATACGGTTATGCTGGTGACCGTATTAAACACAATATCCAACATCCTCATGAACATGTACCCATTCCGCCTCAACAACAATTGTCATACGTAAGTATAACACAAACCACTGTAAAAAAAAAAAGTATATAACAATGGTTGATAATTTGATTTTATTTTTTTCATAACAGGTCGAAACTTATGGTTTAGTTCAAGAATATGCTGATTTTACGCAAGAGTTTCGTAACTTTACGTTAAATGAAACAAAGGAGATGATGGATTTTTGCATGGCCAAAGATGAAGAAATACGGGGTCTACGAAATCAAAACCACATGTTGGAGTCACAGCTTGCCCATTTTCGTCAACAACAACCACCCATTTGGTTTGGCACGTTCTCTCAAACTTTTCCACCACCGATGTGGAATACCATGGGTCAGGGATCATTATCAAAAATGCAATCAAGTAACTATAATTCTAGATCATCTTTGCCTCCATTTATGCCTCCGCGCTCGGCGTCCGGGAATCAAGATACGAATGAGTAGTAATTCATTTGCATTGAATTGTCAGTTGAACATATAATTTTTTCTTTTGTCATATTTGAATTGTCATTTCAAAAAACTTTTCTTACATTTTCGTTGTCTTTTACCTCCTTTGTGTTTTCATCTCCAAAGATATTATAATCTTTTCTTTTGTCCTTTATATCTGTTTTGTATTGTCAATTCAAAACGAAATTTATTTTTTTCCATTGTCGTTTTGCCCATTTGGTATTGTCTTGTCAACCGACACTTCTTATCTCTGATGCGTCTGTTCACTCCACTTGCCTGAACTCTGTTTTTGCGTTAAAATACCAAGCGTGTTTGGTCATATCAAAACTCAAAGACTTATCTTAATATGCCTATAAATTGAACACTCGATTCTCCAAGTATACAAACCAAAACTACAAACATCAATAAGCAATGTCATGATATCAAAATAACAATCACTATTATGCTTCTTGTTCTTCTATTCCTCCTCCTCCTTCTTCTTCTTCTTCTTCTTCTTCTGGTGATTATAATAACAATAGTTTGTACTCATCAGATGAAGGTTTACTTGCATTGACCCAAAATAACCAAGCAGTCACTGTGGGATTCATCGTTTCAAGTATGAACTGGCCACATACTCGTATCCAAATACCAAGAGAACGTGATGCCGGTGCAAAAATTCTATGGAAAGATTACTTTTGCAAAAACCCGACGTTTCCTCCTAATGTATTTCGTAGAAGATTTAGAATACGGCGAGAATTATTCAACCGTATATTGGGAGATGTCGTAGCTGTAAATAATTATTTTGTTAAAAAAAAAGATGCTTGTGGTGTTCTTGGATTAACCCCTCAGTAAAAATTTACTGCATCAATATGAATGTTAGCTTATGGATGTGCGACCGATGTAATAGATGAGTATTTACGGATCGGAGAAACCACAGTTTTGGAAGAAACTCGTAGGTTTTATAAGACGATAGTGCATTTGTATGAGAAAGAATATTTGCGCACACCAACTGAGCGTGATGTTGAACTGCTTCTTAATGAGAATAAGGAAAGGGGATTTCCAGGGATGCTGGGTAGTGTAGATTGCATGTACTGGAAATGGGATAAATGCCCTTCGGCGGAATCAGGTGCTTACCTTCCAGTGGTGTCATATGATCTCTGGTTTTGGCATGCATTTTTTGGTATGCCTGGTTCTAACAACGATATTAATGTGATGAATTGTTCTTATATTTTCAAAAAACTTATCAACGGGAAAGCACCGCATGTGAACTTTGTAGTCAACGAACATCAGTACGATATGGGGTATTATCTTGGTGATGGAATATACCCTGAGATTGCTACTATTGTGATGTCGATTAAACATCCAGATTCCCAGAAGAAACAAAAAATTTCTGCAATGCAAGAGGGTTGCCGAAAAGATGTAGAACGAGGCTTCGGGGTACTACAAAATCAATTCGCAATCATCAAGCGACCAGCACGAATGTGGAATCCAGACGTACTAGCATATATAATGAAAACTGTAATCATTATACATAATATGATAGTGGAGGATGAGCGTTTACCCGGTGATTGGACGCATGAGTATGATCAACGCAGCCACCATGCACCGGTAAATATTTCTAGACACAACACTGCTGAACTTTCGAGAATGAGAGTGGACCAACGCCGACGTGCAATACGCAACAAAAATACTCATATTCGTTTGCGAAATGATTTGATCAAACACTTATGGTCAGATTTTGGTGAGGAATAACAAATTCTAAATCCTCCGGATAGGTTTTGTGGGTAAATCTCTTGTAAACCCGCCCGAGACACCACTCGGCCGCTAGGGGTACCTAATGGTGTAAAGGCTTGCTGCACATGCTAAGTGCAGCCGTGATGCCTGCGAAAGTGAGTTTAGGTCTACTTATTAGCTCATGTATTATCAATATATTTTATTTATCAGTATATTTTATTAGATGGCTAAAATGCCGACATTTGATTAGTCCTAAAATGTGATTAGATTAGTTAATTGCTTTTGTAAAACAGTTGAACGTAAAATCGTTTCATTGAATCAAAAAGGCATACATCGCGTAACACTAAAGGAAATGAAATACAATAAATCATTAGATTACACTTAAACACTCAAGCAAACCTATAATCAAACCTTTCAACGGGTCGTATGACGCCCTGGACGACGTTCTTCACATCTTCAGAGAATAATCAACACAAAAGGGTTGTATTCTTCCATCACCCTTAAGATCTCAAAATGAGGTTGGTACCTGAAATCTGAACCTTTCCATCTTCTGCATTCCTCCAGAGATCTGGCAACAACTTCATCATCAGTTTTATTTCTAATTCTTCTTTCATTCACCTTAGCGGTTAAAGTAGAAAATCGGATTACTACTCTACCTATTTCCTGAAATCGACAAAAAAGACCTGCTTTGTTCCGGTTATTGGGGTTACCGGTTTCATTACAAAAGTTAGCATGGATATGTTCTAACCATTCCATGCTCATTGAACCATTCATACGACGTTCATGACCCCTTGCTGGATAATGTAATATTATGTTTCGACATAGGGATAAATCTTCCTCTATGGTAAAATTCTCTGCATTAAGGCTAAATTTTTTGAAAGCCATAATTATGAAAATGAGAGATTATAAATCGTGTTGTAAATGTGAAAGCTGTGGATTTGAAATGGGAATGAGAGGTATAAATTCATTTATAGGTATATCAAAATACAAATTATAGCCGTTGATCAACGGTAACAAATCAGAACGGTAAAAAATCAGCCAGGCGTACCCATAGACGCAGCCTAGAACCAGGCGGAGCATCAGACGCACGCTCTCAGAGTGGCGGAGCCTCAGCATTACGCAAGGACCAAGCAGATCTCTAGCATTACACTTCAATGGGTCGGTGATTTGGTTACCGCCTGTTAGTGGGCGTGATCCTAGACGCACGCTTCATCAGGCGTAATCTTGGGTGAACGCTTCATCAGGCGGAGATTTGGTTAACGCCCGTCTTTTCAAGCGTTACGTTAGAAGAGCGCCTGCCAGCAGACGGTTCACTACACGCCCGCCTAGAATCAGACGGTTTCCTACATGGCCGTTCGACTATAACTCGTTTGGTCCGGTTTTGAGACCATTATTGGTCCTGAACAGTAGAAAAAACGGACCAAAGGTAAAACTTGATCGTCCCATTGCGGTTGGTTTTTGACAGACCAAAGACCATAAATAAGTTTGGTATGTCTTATACTCCAACGACTGTGGACGCTCTAAGGTGTGCCCTTGTATAAATTCTTGTGATGGACCACTTTATCTATTGTGGGATCTACTCTAACTTAGATTTCTAATAGTATATGCCCCATGTGAGAAAGTTGTGTTTGAATTTTCTGTGTAAATTAGAAACAAAGACCAACAGACATTCTCATTTTAAGGTATTGGATTAAGACGAAGATAATGAGAGAAAATGATTGTGGTTGATTTGTTCCTCACTCAATTCATCAAGTTCAAGCAACTCATGTTGGAGAATATTTCTGTAACAGTAAGCAAACCAAACAGAAACTTGAAAGAGATTAATCGTTAGAACAAAACAGTACAGTTCAGACAACCACACAAGCACAGAGAGATGGAGTCGCATGTTCAACAGACTGCCGTTAACTCAATATTTGTCAGGTACACCTTTAGAAAGATGTTGCTACACCTTTAAAGATGACAAATTTGAATCCAGGATAAAACCACCTGATACCAACCCAGTTAGCAAGACTCGTTGGCCCGCTGTGAACTTAACAGTACAAGAAAAATTAAGAAGTAAACAAGTGCGCAAATCAAAGCAAGAAGAGGGGAAAAGTCGTCAGGTCAGTGGCTGCGACTGGGGTAAGAAAAAATCTGACTATTGTTTTTCTTTTAAAGAAAAAGAAGACTGTTGATTATCAAACGGTAAAAAATCAATTAATTAAACATATTTAATTCGAGATATTTTAAAAGATTTTGTTATTTAAACCTGATTTAAATTTATAAATTCAAAACGGTAAAATACATAATGTTTAAAATTAAAATATAAAACCGTTGGATCTCAGATGGGCACTCGCAAGGCACACGCCAATGGTCACACCAATGGTCGCACCAAGGCTCGCACCAAGGCTCGCACAAAGGCTCGCACCAAGGCTCACGCCAAGGCACACGCAAGCTCCGCAAGCCCGCGGTCCGCGGTGCTTCGGTGCGAAGCACCGCACATGTGTGCATTTGCCCACTAGTCCATTTCCTAAGTCCATATCCAATCCACTAGTTGTTTTTCCTTATATAGAACGTTTGTGGTAAAGAGGATAAACTTCCTCCTTGGTTTGCCCAATATGGGACAAAACAAAGGTTTCTCATTCACTAAGAAGTGAAAATGGATGACTCTATTTTTCCACCCCAAGTTTGGACTAGTGACCCTTGATCCCACTAAGATATATTAAGTAACAAAAATCATTTTAAGTAAGAATCCAATTTTAATTCTAACAATCCCCCACATGAATGAAGAAAACGATAAATCAGAAAACCGGAAAACGAGAAATACCTCTTAAGCAATAGGTGTCCATAAGGAATTGAACCTCTGCTTAGTGAGAAGTACATGAACTACTTGATGGTCAGTGAACGCGATGTCTTGAACTGACATGGTTTGGTGTAATTCATCAATAACTCCTTACGCGAGATATCTCTCAAGAGTGCTGTTAAGTTCACGACGTTGTGTCCTTTTTGGCCCTGGACATATCCCGTTTCTCAGAATGCTCTAGAGAATCAGCTCAATTCTCATAGGAAGCGACCCACTTCCTCATTCAGATAGGTGAGTTCTATCAAGAGTGTTAACTGCTACACCCCATTTCAATCTTAAATTGAAACTATATAACTCATTAAGACTTTATTATAAGTCATCCTCACATGCAGTCACACTATCACGTCTACACCATAGGGAAAGGACAGAGAAATTAATTCCCTGATAGTGTTTAATTTTTACCCGCCACAAATTAGTTGTCTCATTCAAAACCTTGATCTTGGGATCTCCAGTCAACCAGGTTGAGTATCCTTCATGGCAAGTTTTAATTTATGAGCTTAAGCCCCATCCCCCTTGATGCATTACTAACTATCTCCTTGGACAAGCCTTTCGTCAAAGGATCCGCGATATTCTCCTTAGACCTTACAAAGTCAACAGAAATAACGCCAGTTGAGATTAGTTGTTTTAGAGAATTGTGTCTTCTCCTAATATGAATAGATTTTCCGTTATAGTTGCTGCTTTTAGCATTAGCTATTGCAGCTTGACTATCACAATGTATAGATATAGCTGGCACAGGCCTATGCCAGAGAGGAATGTCTTCTAAAAAACATCTTAGCCAATCGGCTTCCTCTCCTGCTTTATCTAACGCAATAAACTCGGATTCCATAGTGGATCGAGCGATACAGGTCTGTTTGGAACTCTTCCAAGACACTGATCCACAGCCTAGAGTGAATATGTATCCACTCGTAGACTTAGACTCCTCTGAGTCTGCTATCCAGTTTGCATCATAGTATCCTTCAAGAACAGCAGGGTGTCTTTCATAACTTAAACGGTAGTTTAAAGTGTATTTAAGATACCTCAACACTCTGAAAAGTGCATCCCAATGTTCATGTCCTGGATTACAGGTCTACCTACTTAGTCTACTCACAGCATAGGCAATGTCTGGTCTTGTGCAGTTCATTAAATACATCAGACTTCCTATGAATCGTGAATATTCAAGTTGCGAGACTCCATTGCTTTTGTTTTTCTTGAGTTTGCAAGAAGGGTCAAATGGAGTACTTGCAGGTTTACTATCAAACTGGTTAAATTTCTTAAGAACTGATTCAACATAATGAGATTGACTAAGACTGAATCCATTAGACTCCTTTCTAATTTTCATCCCTAGGATTACATCAGCAGGACCTAAGTCTTTCATGTCAAAGTTCTCACTCAACATGTTCTTAGTGGAATTAATGATTTCTAAGGTTGTGCCTAGTATAAGCATATCATCAACATACAAGCATACAATCACACAGGCATCATTTATAGATTTATTGTACACACATTTGTCAGCTTCATTTATTTTAAATCCACTAGAGAACATTACATGATCAAAATTTTCATGCCATTGTTTCGGTGCTTGTTTCAAGCCATATAAAGACTTTTTAAGTCTCCACACTTTGTTTTCATAACCCTTCACTATAAAGCCTTCGGGTTGGTCCATATAAATTTCTTCATCTAATTCACCATTTAGGAACGCAGTTTTTACATCCATTTGATGTATTTCTAGGTTATGAATTGCAGCGATTGCAATTAGCATCCTAATAGAAGTAATTCTAGTGACAGGTGAATAAGCGTCAAAGAAATCTACACCTTCTATTTGTTTATAGCCCTTAGCTACTAGTCTAGCTTTATACTTTTCCACAGTTCCATCTACCTTACGTTTTCTCTGAAGATCCATTTACAGCCTATGGGTTTGCACCCTGTAGGTAAATCTACTATCTCCTAGGTTTCATTCTGAACAATAGAATCCATTTCACTAATAGTGGATTCTTTCCACCATGGATCTTCAGAAGAATTCATGGCCTCTTTATAGGTTTGTGGATCAGTTTCAACTAAACAGGTTATGAAGTCTGGCCCAAAAGATTTTTCTATTCTAAGTCTTTTGCCTCTTCTAGGTTCATAAACAGATTCATCTTCTTCTATCGGTAAAATATGGCTAGAAGAAGGGACATCTAGGGGATCATCACATATCATGCGAGATTCAGATTTCAACGGAAACACATTTTCAAAAAATGTAGCATCCCTAGATTCCATAATGGTGTTCACACCAATTTCTGAGTTTTCAGAACTCACAACCATAAACCTATAAGCAGTGGTGTGTTCGGGATATCCTATGAAGACACAATCAACCGTTTTAGGTCCTATTTTAGTCCTCTTAGGTGGAGGAATAGAGACCTTGGCTAAACACCCCCATACTTTGAGGTATCCATAAGAGGGTTGTTTGCCTTTCCATAATTCATACGGTGATTTGACTGATCCTTTAAGGGGCACTCTGTTCAGGATATAGCAAGCTGAGAGGACGGCCTCCCCCTACAAGTTCGCCGGTAGTCCTGAACTTATTAACATGGCATTCATCATCTCCTTAAGGGTTCGGTTTTTCCGTTCAGCCACTCCATTTGATTGTGGTGAATAAGGAGGAGTTACCTCATGAATAATGCCATGTTGTGCACAAAAGTCTCCTATAGGGATTACATATTCACCCCCACGGTCAGATCTAATGGTTTTAATTGTGGTGTTCAATTGGTTTTCTACTTCTAATTTATATAATTTAAATGCTTCTAAAGCATCATCTTTCCCTTTAAGCAAGTAAATATGACAGTATCTAGTACAGTCATCTATGAAAGTGACAAACCATTTTTTACCACCTCTAGTTTGGATTGATTTCATATCAACTAAGTCTGAGTGAATTAACTCTAAGGGATTAGAATTTCTGTGGACATTTTTCTTAAAGGGCTTCTTTGCATATTTTGATTCTACACAAACTTCACATTTATGTTCATATTCCAAATTTAATTTTGGAATGCAGCCAGAGTTTGCCAATTTGTTCATTGATTTATAATTTACATGACCAAGTCTACCATGCCAGATATTCAATGAGACAACAACATAAGAAGAATCAATTTTATTAACTTCAATAGAGGTTACAGATAATTTGTATAGGCCTTCATCCTTATAGCCCTTTCCCACAAAATCCTTTCCCTTAGTGATAATCACTTTCCCAGACTCAAATACAATCTTAAAGCCCTTATCATCTAGCACACCACTTGAAACGAGATTCTTGCAGATGTCTGGTACATGTAAAACTTCATTCAATGTGAGGATTTTCCCGGAAGAGAGCTTCAGCGAAACTTTTCCTTTTCCTGCAACCTGTGCTGCATATGAATTACCCATATAGAGTTTTTCTCCTTCTCCTACCGTCTGATAGGAGGTGAATATGTCTTTACTTCCGCAGACATGTTTGGTAGCTCCAGAGTCTACCCACCAGTCTCTCACATTGGTAACTAAGTTAACCTCAGACACCGTGCCAGAAAACTCATTTTTACTACTTTCAACTAAGTTTACATTTGATTTCTTAAAATTTGCATATTTGCGTTTTCTACAATGAATTGCCATATGGCCAGACACACCACAAACATAACATGCTCCCTTAATTTTACTAATAGCAGATTTTGGTTTTTGAAATGTACATTTTCTTTGCGGGCTAGGCTTGCGCTTGTTGTGGTCCAGACTTAGATTAGAAAATTTGTGTTCGATGACGTGAGCTTTGTTTGACATGTCTCTTGCAGAAGAAACATTCTTGTCCTTTGAACACAACAATTCTTCAACTTGGATTTTCTTGCCCAATTCTACCATGGAAATTCCACCAGTTTCATGCCTTAGTCTTCTCTTGTATTCAGCCCAGGAATTTGGCAATTTTTCAATAACAGCAGAAACTTGAAATGTTTCATCAATAACCATTCCTTCAGCAACTATTTCATTAATAATTCTTTGCAACTCCAGAAACTGATCAACCACTGATTTATCATTCATCATTTTATATTCCAGGAAACGTGCAACCAGGAATTTTTTACTTCCTGCTGTTTCTGCTTCATATTTATCTTGTAGTGCAGTCCATAGATTATAAGCATTCAAATTATCCTTAGCATTGTAAAAATCATATAGAGCATCTTCTAGGCAGTTTAAGATATGATTTTTGGCCATATAATTACTTCTCTTCCAACTTTCTAAGTCCTGTAATTTTTCAGGTTCATTCAGAGACTCATCAAAAGGCTTCAGAACCATCTCATCTAGCATGTGGAAACTCAGGAAAAATAACATTTTTGACTGCCATCTCTTGAAGTCCTTTCAAGAAAATTTCTGAGGTCTGTCAACATCAATCTTCACCATTGTTACAGAAGAAATTTTTTCAAATAATACAAATATTGAGTTAAGAATGTTGGAGAATATTCCTGTAACAGTAAGCAAACCAAACAGAAACTTGAAAGAGATTAATCGTTAAAACAAACAGCACAGTTCAGACAACCACACAAGCACAGAGAGATGGAGTCGCATGTTCAACAGACTGCCCTTAACTCAATATTTTTCAGGTACACCTTTAGAAAGATGTTGCTATACCTTTAGAGATGACAAATTTGAACCCAGGATAAAACCACCTGATACCAACCCAGTTAGCAAGACTCGTTGGCACGTTGTGAACTTAACAGTAGAAGAAAAATTAAGAAGTAAACTAGTGCGCAAATCAAAGCAAGAAGAGGGGAAAAGTCGTCAGGTCAGTGGCTGCGACTGGGGTAAGAAAAAATCTGACTATTGTTTTTCTTTTAAAGAAGAAGAAGACTGTTGATTATCAAACGGTAAAAAATCAATTAATTAAACATATTTAATTCGAGATATTTAATTAAAAGATTATGTTATTTAAACCTGATTTAAATTTATAAATTCAAAACGGTAAAATACTTAATGTATAAAATTAAAATATAAAACCGTTGGATCTTAGATGGGCACACGCAGGCACTCGCAAGGCACGCCAAGGCTCACGCAAAAGCACACGCAAAAGCCTCCGCAAGCCCGCGGTCCGCGGTGCTTCGGTGCGAAGCACCGCACATGTGTGCATTTGCCCACTAGTCCATTTCCTAAGTCCATATCCAATCCACTAGTTCTTTTTCCTTATATAGAACGTTTGTGGTAAAGAGGATAAACTTCCTCCTTGGTTTGCCCAATATGGGACAAACCAAAGGTTTCTCATTCACTAAGAAGTGAAAATGGATTGCTCTATTTTTCCGCCCCAAGTTTGGACTAGTGACCCTTGATCCTACTAAGATATATTAAGTAACAAAAATCATTTTAAGTAAGAATCCATTTTTAATTCTAACAACTCAGACCCAAAATCTTCTTTACATCATCTTTGTTGCTATTTCTTGCTCTCGAATCTGCATCTCAATCCAAAAATCAAAACCCAACTCTGTTGTCAACAGCGATACCTATTCAATTGAGTTTCAAACCCATTCTTTCTTCATTCTGTGCCACAACAATAGCGAACCCAAGAACCAACGCAAACCAATTAAGAAGGTAGAAATATGTCGACGATCAAAGATTTTATTTATAAAATATTCTCAGTACCTCAATTAAAAACGGAGAAGGAACCAACACTTACAAGATAATCCAATTTTATATTTGATTTGTGAAGCTCAAGCTCGTTGCAGAAAACAGAGAAGAAAAAAAAATGGGGTATGTTTTTTTAGTTGTTGTAATATTATTGTTCTAAGGATTTCTTACATGGTCGTCTTTTAGGTAGAACGGGATGTTTGACCGCCCTAGGCTCAAAAAATGAAGGAGCCAAAAAAATTTCTCTTCACTATATATATATATATATATATATATATAAACAGTTTTGTCTTAGTCTATTTTTTAATAATTGTGAAAATTTGAACTGCTAACATGAGAAAATATTATTACTAGTATTTGTATTTTTTAGATTTTTGTTACTACTACCAATATTGGTCTTAGGTTTTTTCGTATTACTAATAATAAACATCTTGTATAGGTGACATAAGTAAATTCTTACAAGCGAAGGGAGCGGGCATTGGTGGTAGAGGTTGGGATGGAAGAAACGCGAGATCAAGTGGCAATCTACCTGGTATTTTGGTTAAATTGGATGTAAAAATCTTAATGGAAGGGTCTCTATTTATAAGCGGTAGAGAGTCGATCATGGACGATGGAAACTATGTCGCACGACATAGTCTTTATCGTCAACGACAAAGTCTTTCTCGCTCTACAAAAACCTAGTCACTTACCGCTTTTCTTATAGTGATGCGATTTGTTTGTCCATCCACCTGGATGGATAAATTCACTCATTTAATATGGGTGCATAGGACTTGGCCCGATGACATTGTTTTCTTTCTGATCTGCCAAATGACGTTGAACCACAAAAAAATCACAGTTCACGTCGCATTTAGCATCGTATGGTGTGTTCTTTTACTGGAGTCTTGTGACCACGTATATATAGGCCTCGTACGTCACACGAATCCATCAAATAAAGAGATCCAAGGCAGTTTACCTATCCACCCATTCATCCAGCTTCCCAGGCAAAAAAAAACATCCTCTGAGTCTCCGACCTCCCACCTGAAAATAAAAGGAAGTGGATTGTTTTTAATGCCCTTGAGTTGACTTGAATTGTTTTTGAACTAACTTTTCTAAAACTACACTGCAAATGCAATAACTTACAAGGTTTTGTATAGAAAATATGCTGCAAGACTAATTAACAAGTCCCATACACTAAAAAACAAAACCATGCTTAAAAAAATAAAATAAAATAAATCAAAACCATTTTAAAATATAAACTGCAAACTAATCAATATACTAAAGCACAGTTATATGAATCCCACTGGGAATAAATATATGTCGTTCATTACATAATTTTTATATCTTCGGTTGTGCTCAGTCTTGTATTTTTTCAAGAGACAAATAAGGGATATGATTGAATTTTTTAAAAAACAAAGAAGGGTTAGGATGAAACCTTTTTTTTAAGTGATATTTAGTTTGCTTTTTACCTGTTGGATTTTTGAATTTGAATTTGCTTCAAAACTAACTCAAAATCCTTGGTGTTTTTAAGTTTCAAATTAAAATCTGGAGAACTTTGTTTGACAACTTCTCTACCCGCTGTTTCTTCTACCAGATAAATTACCGTTTATTCTTCGTTCTATCTATTTATTCCAGGCCACTCTTAATTCGTCTTTCCGTTGGACTAGGTAAATCTAAATTATGTTGTCTATATAACCTTCCACTCATTTTTTTTATTAAATCAATACTCATGAATATTGCTGCTCTTCTCATCCAATTTGGAACAGGTATGTATTGTCTCGTCGTCGATGTTATGCTTTCATAACCCCAACGTCCATTTATTTTTTACTTGTGGGGGCATAAAATCACTTCATCACGTGTTCGCATACTGAGGCACGACTACAGGAGAGGCAGATACGAGGAAACCACTTAAGGAAACCTCCCTTAGCTTAAGGATCTCCATTTACCTCCCAGAACTATAACGCGTGGAAAGCAATAACTCAAGATCAACGACCAAGTTTAAACGGGGTAGTTAGATATTAAATGCGCCGGCAGAGCAGTCATATCATCAGGCGGTTAGTTGTCGGGACACATGGAAGATTACTATAGGGTAGAGCACAGAGCCATAGAGAAAGATACGACGAAGGCCATTTGCTAACGTATTAGCGAGATAAAACCAGTAAAATTGGATTCTTCTCCAAGAAAGTGTTAGCAAAGAAGCGGCCCGTGAAGCCAGTATATGCGAAGATGAATTCTTCCCCAAGAAAACTCTAAGCAAAGATAGTTCCTGTAAAGTGACATGCGAAGTACAATAAATTGTCATCCACTCTCATAGTTTGTCTATAAATATGATCAACAACAATGTAAAGATGGTGGAAGTTCTAGTGTAAGGCATAATAAGAGAGAGATTGTGAGGGTTAATTTTCAACACAAACTTGTAATCGTCATCATAATCATAGTAGAATCACCATGGATGTAAGTTTTCACACCGAACCACATAAAAATCTCTTGTGTTCTTTACTTTACTAGCAATTGTGTGAATTCAGACCATCGATTTTGACCTAAACTTGAGAGAGTTTTTATGAGGGACTCTGAGAGAAAGGAATGACACCGAAGGTAGTATCGCCGAGGAAAAGTAATAGAACCATAGGAAATCGCATAGTAAACTCCGTTGGCATAGCGGTAGATAGAGGAAAGAATCCTAACGAATGAGAAGAGAGGAGTCCGATCCAAAGCATGCAAGACAAGGAAAACGAAAGATTAGAGGACAACATATCCAGTGATAGCGACAAATCCGATGGTGAGGAAAGCACGACGGTGGAAGAGTTAAAGACAAAACTCGCCAGGATGAAAGAAGAAAATAAAAAACTAGCACAAAAGCAGGAGTCACTCAAGCAGCAAAACCTGGAGCTTGCAATCAAGAATAAAAAATTACGCGAAAAAACATCTGAAAAGTCAAATCCAACAATAGCAGACATAAATCAACGAAAATATCCAGTCAAAAAGCGACCAGAGGGACATGGATAAAGTCATGAGGAGCATGATGCGAGAAAGAGCCAGGAGAAGATGGAGCACCAGCTGAAGAGGGCCAAAGAAAAGGATGCGAATCAGGAAGTTCTGAAAAAATTAAAAGATATGCGAGCAATGATTCATGGTTACCAAAATAATGGCAAGGGACAATAGCTGACAGACGCAATGGCGGAAGCAAAGCGATCCCCCTTCAGAATAGATATATTGAACACTTCATTAGCTCTAAAATATACAATGCCGGATTTCGGAAGTATCTTTGACGGCACCGGGAATGTAATATAACATATCAAGGCTTACCAGCGATCGTTGTTGCAGTGGGAAAGCCGCGAAGAAGCTATGTGCAACTATTTTCCCTCCATCTTGAAGAGCGAAGCATTGACCTGGTTTGATGCTCTACCGGAATACTCAATCACTTCCTTTCATGAACTAGAGAAAAAGTTCCTTGCGGCTTATATGCACAAAAACCTGTTGAGACCTGGAGTGGAAAAGTTATTCTGTCTAAAGATAAGAGTTGGCGAAAGCTTGCGAAACCTGGTGAATCGATGGAGAGTCTTATGTAGTGAAATCATGGGTCATGAGACAGATGCGAATTTGGTGCGAAGATTCATCAATGCACTATTTCCAACTGATCTACTGTACGTGGCCATATTTAAGCATAAGAATACGATGATAATGCAAGAGCTCCAAGAGTATCAGGAAGAGTATATTGCTCTGGAAGAAATACAAAAAGAAGCAGCTTTGGAGCCAGAAATGGCGAGGGAGATCATCTTGTGGAATCTTGCGAATACACGGCGCATCACAAATGAAATCGATAATGTGCCTCAAGTGGAATACATAAACATCTTCTAAGAAGGGCAACAACAAGCATCCCAGTGAGAACAACAACTGAATAGAAATTGCGCGAATAATAATACCGGTGGATATCGACAACCCAGAGATCATCAATCTCAGTGTGGCATATTCAATAATCAAAGGTTTAGAGGTCGGAGACCTGATGCTCCAAGGGTGGAAGACGTAAAGCTACCAAAACTAAGTGCACCATTAGCAGCAATCATGCGATATATCGAAGAAACTGAATCTCAAAGTATCCCACAGCCATATAATCGAGGGACAGAGCCACCTCTTTCCAGGCATAACAATACTTTTTATGAATATGACTAATTTCATGGCCATACAACTGACAACTACAGGAACGTGCGAAAGATAGTGCTACGTTTGATAGAGCGGGGAAAGCTCCAAGAATTCCTAAGCGACCTATCACCACCGCCAATTTCGCAAATAGATCAAGAGGCGCAACGAGTACATAAGGTTGAAATTGAGAAAATATATAGTTACCTGAGATGTAACTCCATTATTCACTCGACGGGTACAGAAGCGGACTTCAATAACAACTTCTTGAGCATAATCCACAAGCGGGATTATAACGGAAAGGAGATCAACAACGTTAAAAAATCCCCACCTCTGGAAAAATAGATGCGCAACCAATCACTTTTTCAGCATAAGAAGTGCCAGAGAATGGAAGATCGCATACAAACCCTATTGTGATCACTTTGAAGATAAGCAAATGGGCGGTAGACAAAGTTTTGGTGGACATAGAAATCTCGGTAGATATTCTATTCTACAACACTTTCAAGCGAATGGACTTCCCAGATTCCATTCTCATCCCATCGACTTATAACATCTACGGATTCAATGGAGCCCCTTCAAAGACAAAAGGAGAATTCACAATGACAACACATCTTGGGAAGATAAAGACAATCACTACCTTCTATGTGGTAGATGTAGAATCTCCTTATAGTGTCATTGTTGGAAGACCTTGGGTCCACAGAATCAGGGGAGTAGCATCAACGTATCATCAACGTTTGCGTTTTCCAACACCATGCGAAGTAGCTGAAATCAAAGGAGATCCAGCCGAAGCAAAACGGTGCAGCTAAGTAGATATTCACCAATATGAAGGACGTGCTGAAAAGGAAAGAAAACAAGTCAAGGAGAAAAGGAAGCAATTCAAGAAAGATAAGAAGGAGCAAGAATTCAATGTTTACGAGGTAAATGCGGCGAAGAGGAATGGCCTTCCAAGTGAGGCTTCAGAAGGATCATAAAAAAAGTCATTAAAGAGCCCAACCCCTCTTGAAGAACTGGTAGTGAACTTCACAACATCAGAACCCACTAGAGAGATAAATTTTGGAACTGAGGATGAACCAAAGATGATCAAAATCGGAACAAGACTAAGCAAGCAAGAAGGAGCAAAGTTGGAGCAGTTGTTGCGAGAGTACGTGAATGTATTCGCATGGAAGATGGAAGACATACCGGGCATAAATCCTTATGTGGCTTGCCATCGATTGGATATTGACCCAAAAATAAAGCCTTTCAAGCAAAGAATTAGGAAGGTCGTGACGGTTTATCATGAGGCAATAAAAGCCGAACTTAAGAGGATGATAGAATCAGGCCTAATTAGGCCAGCGAGGTATCCATAGTGGATTGTGAATATGGTGGTCTTTCCCAAGAAAAACAAAGGAAAAAAAATTGCATTGATTTTAGTGACTTGAACAAGGCATGTCCGAAGAACAGTTTTCTTTTACCAAATATACCTCAAACGGTGGAGTCGGAGACTGGCTACGAAACATTGTCTCTCATGGACGGATACTCAGGTTATAACCAAATACCACTTGCAGAGGAGTACCAGGAGTGCACTTCTTTCTTTACTCCAAGAGGGCTATATTGTTATACTAGAATGCCTTTTGGATTAAAAAATGCAGGAGCAACGTATCAGCGAATGGTGGAAAAACTATTTGCCCAGTGGGTACACTCTACATTGGAGGTCTATGTGGACGACATGCTGGTGAAAAGCAAGAAATCGGTAGATCATGTGAAGGATTTGAAAGAAATCTTCGAACATATGCGAAAGTTCCAAATGAAGATCAATCCGATAAAACGCATCTTCTGAGTCGCTTCGGGAAAATTCTTGGGATACATAGTCTCGAAAAATGGAATAAAGGTTGATCCTATAAAGGTACAAGCGATCAGGTATATGCCATCTCCAGCAACCTTGAAAGACGTGCAAAAGCTAAACGGACAACTGGTAGCGCTAAGCAGATTCATTGCCAGATCTTCAGACAAGTGCATGCCATTTTTTGATACCTTAAAGAAAGAAAATGATTTCGTATGGACGGAAGAATGTGAATAGGCTATTCAAAACATTAAAGAATACTTAGCGAACATGTCGTCTCTACAGAGACCTAAACCCGGTGAAGTTCTTTTAATATATCTGGCGGAAACTTCAGATGCTATTAGCGTGGTGCTGATCCGATCAGAGGAAGGGATTGAAAAACCCATTTGTTTTATTATAAAAACTCTTGGTTCAACAGAAATAAATTATACAAAGATTAACAATTGATATTGGCCCTAGTTTATGCAACTTAGAAGCTGCGTACCTACTTCCAGGCTCATCCTATCAAAGTAATGACAAAGACGCCTATTGAGTCAGTGTTGAAAAGCTCGCATCGAGTAGGAAGAGTCTCGAAGTGGAATGCGCAAATATAACAATTTGGAGTAAATACGGAATACTAACATCCGCGAAGTCTCAGGTCATCGCTGATTTCCTAGCAGACTTTCCATTAGAAGAAGATGAAGATATAGAGGAAATACTAAACTTGGAAGAAGACTTAGCAGATCCTAAGGATTTGCTAAGAGAAAACCATCCAAGCATATGGGAGATATTCATTGATGGATATTCAAACAACAAGGGGAGAGGAATTGGTATTCCATTTTACTCGCCTGGAGGCCTACGAGTCGTTCACCTATATCGGCTATAGTTTCCAGCAACAAACAACGAAACTGAGCATGAAGCAGCGATACATGCGCTTAGGATAGCAATTGAAATGAAGTTAGATGACGTGAGGCTTACATCTGATTCACAGTTGGTGGTTCGCCAAATAGAAAAGAGATATCAAACATTTGACTCATCGTTGCTAAAGTATCGAAAGCTTATGAGGCATTATGCATCACAAATTCCAAATATCAAATGGCGACACATCTGCCGAAAGGATAACAGGCTTGCTGATGCCCTGGCGTTCACATCCTCAATGATGACTGACCCAGAAGCTGCAATGCTAAGAGTAGAATGGCTGTAACGACCTTCGACAGACGAAATAGCTCATGATATAGAAGCCATGACAATCGAAACTGGCAAGCCCTGATTCACGATTACTTAAGTGAAGGAAAGTTATCCAGAGATAGGCTGCAAGCAAATAAAACCAAAAGCAAATCCACAAACTACCAGTTGCGTGAGGACATTCTGTATTGCCAATCTTGTCATGGGCCTTTACTGCGATGTTTATCAAAAGAAGAGGGAATGAAAATTCTAAAAGCTATACACTATGGAGATACAGGATATCACAGTGGGACGAGATCGCTAGTGCAAAAATCCAAAGATCAAGGTTATTACTGGCCTTATATGTGTGAAAATGCGAAGAAATTATCTCAAAGGTGCGAGGAATGTCAAAGATATGGTAAAAGAATCCATGCCCCAATAATAAATTTGCAGTCGATACTAAGTCCTTGGCCTTTCGCGAAATGGGGAGTAGAAATTTTTGGACCATTAGTACCTGGGACAAAGCAGCGAAAGTATCTAATTGTAGCCACAAATTACTTCACCAAATGGGTAGAGGCGAAGCCGTTGAAAAACATATGTGAAAACGATGTATTTTCCTTTCTGTTTGAACATATCATTTGCAGGTTCGGAATTCCAGCGGAAATACTCTGAGACAATGGCAAGCAGTTTGAGGGAGAAAACTTGGCTATGTTATTCAGTGCATTTAAAATTCAGCAAGGCAAGTCAACTCCAATCTATCCATAAAGCAATGGACAAGCTGAATCAACAAACAAAACTATTACGGATAACATAAAGAAGAAATTAGATGGGAAGCACAAAGATTGGTGAGAAGAGCTTCACAATGTGTTATGTGCATACAGAACAACTCAGCAAAGTGCAACAGGGATGTCCCCCTTTCGTCTGACATATGGAATGAAGGCAGTGCTTCATACGGAAGTAATGATACCAACAACAAAGAGAGAAGCTTGGATCAAGAATCTTACTTCGGACTTAATATTGTCAAAATTGGATGACTTGGAGGAAACAAAGAAAGAGCTTTACAACATATGAAGAACTACCATAGAAGATTAGCGAGGGAATATAATAAGAAAATCAAGTTGCGAGATTATGAGCCTGGGGAGATGGTCTTGCGAGAGATGCCGCCATATCAAAAAGGACCCGGTGGAAAGTTGGAGCCAACATGGGAAGGACCATACATCGTAAAAATAATTGTTGGAAGAGGAGCGTATGAGCTGGTAGACCACGATGGACAAAAATTGGACCATCCGTGGAATCCCAGATATATCAAAAAATATTATCCATAAAGCAAAATGAGGCACGCGAGGGCTCTCGGAGAAGGTATAATCTTTAAAACTCAAAATCCTAACCTACAACGTAGAACCCCATGTGATGTGATCAAACAAGCCGCCTATGAGGCGAGGGCAGTAAAAACGAAACCTAAGACATATGATTCACCAAAAAGGCAAGAGGAAGATTATAAGACCTACGACACATTGCATGGAAGTCCTAGAAACTTTCGACTGAAAAGGTAATATGCAAAGACCTACAACAGGGCAATTAAGACCTCAATAGGAGGCCGAATAAGACTCTATGCGCAAAAATAAAAGAGGCAATCAAAACATATTCATTCGTTGGATATCGTCGGATTATGGTTCGCCACTTATCGTCGGAATAAAGATCTGACGAAAAGCATCTGGCAGGAGGTATAGACTAAGCAAGAGGCGTCGCGGTATACCAGTTGAGGCATGGGTGCCTGACACATTTGAAGCGTGACCAGCCATTTCCATAAGGGCCAAGTCCTTGGTAGTTTATGACTGGTCCCCAAGACACCCCACCTAGGGTATGGCCTCGTATCCAAGGAAAAATCGGCAAGGAATAAGAGGTCACGAAAATAAACTGGTTGTTGGTAAATCCGGATGAGAGGATCTATGGCTAACCCCCCAGAAGTTACGTCCTTGATGGGGCAACCAGGGGGAATATAAAGGGATGACGCCCTCCTCTAAGAAGCTGAAGTAGCCAAATAAGGTGAGGTTTGAGAGACTATTGCTCACGGGAGTAATTAGGCTTGCTTACTTCGTCGATGAGGTAAATGGTCATCAAGGATGCACCGTTTCTTATAAAGACAAAAAGGTAAGACCTCATGAAGGTACAATAAAGAAAGAAAAGTAAGAATCAGAAAGGCACAACAGAACAAAAATCAATGTAAAGATAACAAAATTATATTTCTCATGTAAACAGGTAACAAAATATCAATTACATCCCGTGCGAGTAATGATGGATATAAGAAAGCAGAAAGTAAAGGAATTACAGAAGGTAAATGAGTAAACTGGTTAAGATTAATCTTGGCGAGGAATGTTTTCATGATTGCATTGGTTCGCAAAAGCATTAGTGGGAGTGACTTCATCAACTTGATTTTCTACCTCGTCATTGGTAGCTTGATCATCCTTGTCGTTATCAGAATAGTCTTCGGAAGGTGGTACAATAACCCTTGGAATTTTGCAAGAATCGCAGAGATAATCAGCGAATTGTTGGCTAGACTTATCCAAGATTCTTTGATATTTCTTATTAAACTTTTTGTTATACGATTCATTTTCTTCCAAAATTTCTTCAAACTCTTCGTCAAAATCTTTGTACTGTTGGACCTTCGCCAAATCCTCGTGAAGCTTGATATGATTATAGACAGTGGTAAGAAAAGGATTCGAACTCTAAGACTTGTGAAGGTTGATTTTAGATTTAATTTCTAAAACTAAACTAGCAAATATATACAAAACATGGTAGCAATATTATTAAAGACTAGGACTCAGAATTTCACCGATTTTCACATTCATGTGGTTCAAATATTGATTCTTAACCGTTTAAGCTCTTTTATGGACTCTTTTATTTGCCAAAAGTAGATTTCTAAAATATTAGATGTAAGTCATAAGCATGGTGCATCAAAAGTTCTAAGACTAAGCATACACCATCAAACAAAAATAACAACTAATTAGTAAAAATCATAAATCAATTAAAATAAGTGCAAAAAGTCATAAAGAATCGAATATAGTTACCAAACAATTGTGAAAAATAGCTTCCTCCATTGTCCCAGTGTTTGGGTTTAGCTCATCGTGCTCAAAACACTCTCAAAAGCATGATACATGGCTCAAAAAGTGCTTGAGAAGAAGAAAAGAATAAAAAATAACTGACACAGTGAATTTGAGATGTTTATAAATGTTACAAAGAAGAATGAACAACAACATATATAAGTGTTTCTTTTCTGTCGCTGAAAGGAACAAAAAAGATCGCTTGTTTTTTATGACGTTGTTCTTTGTTTTGCGACGAAGTTCTTCGTTTTTACGACAAAGTTCTTCTTTAAACCTTTGGGTAAGGGTTTCTTCAACCTTTTAGTAACAGCTTCTTCATCTTCTTCATACCATCAGAAATTTTGCAGAGAATTTTTCTAGCTTTTTGGCCGAAGCCAACCCCCCCAATGCTTCTAATCGACCTCCTATTTATAATATAGCATCAATATCTCCCATATCTTCATAATATATTTTCTTTGAATGAATTGAATATCGGCAGAAAAAAATATCTTCTGGATCTGATTTTGAGCAACTCTCGGTAGTTAATGAAGATTATTCTCCCTGTATTTTATTTCCCTCAGTCTTTTATTCTCGATGAAACTCTGCGATGTTGTTTCTTTTTTTTTAGACGCAATCAACACAAAGAATATTCTTTCCTTTTCAAACAACGCCACCAATATTTCTTTCCAACTCTGACAACTCATACTCGATCTGTTTTTTTGAGAGTTTTAGTTGTATACAAACTCTTGTAGAAGGCAAGATTATATCTTGTCTTAAGATTACTCAAAAACTTCCAAAAATCTCTTCAACCCATTCACGTTATTTTGAGAAGAATAATTCCCGCCAATTATTTGAATTTGAACTTGGCATGGGTGCCTTTAACAATTTAGGTGGGTACCTTTAGTAATTCTCAGAGGTGCCTTTAGTAAATTCTCTGGGTGCCTTTAACGTTTTTTCGTCGATTATTTATTCTTCCAAAAATACCTACAAACATAATAAGAAGACAATATTAATACAGAAGTTGAGCAATAGCAATATAAATATGAGACTATATAAGACACATAAATGTGTTTATCAAATACCCCCAAACTTATTATTTTCTAGTCCTCGAGCAAATCTAATCTAGAAAATAATAATAAGAAATTCCTAACTCATTTTCGTAGGCATCGCGATTGCACTTAGCATGTGCAACAAACCTTTAAAACCATAGGTATCCCTATCGGACGAGTTTTGTCTCGTGAGGGTTTACAAGAGGTATACCCACAAAACCTTTACCCCAAACTCTAGCTACGAACGATTGAGGGTAGATACTAAACATGCTATTTAGTTGGTTATAAAATTGTTTGGCTATAGGAGGAATTACCCTGTTTTGAGTCCAATTGATGTACACGAGTTTTTACTCAAGCATACTAAAATTCATATATAAGAAAACAAAGCACTACTCAGAAAGTCGTACAATGAACCACGATACTCGGAATCTATCAAAGTTCAATCACATGAATAGATTTAGAAGGTGGATATGGAGATGATGAAGTTTGCACATGTTGACTAAGGTGAACGGTATTTCCCATATCTGTCTGAAGGTCGCCGTCAGGACGAATTCTAATGGATTGAGATACGCTCCCACTGGTCTTAATTATTATACTAATATCGACCCAACTGGTATATAGAAGGGCTCCAACGGTCGATTTATTGAAAATAAAACAATTATTTACTTATTATTATTCTCTTTTTTTTTGTCAAAATAAATTACAATAATGGGGATTGATCTCAATCACTCTACTTCATCCCAACGCCGATAACAATTCGATGCTAAAGCCCCACCAAATCACTTAGAGAAACACATAAAATTGCAAAATAAAAACAGAAGGTGATATGGTTGAGGTAGACTCCGAGATATGGTGACGACTATCATGTTATTCCTAACACCTGAGCTCTATCCTTTTATGAATAGACCCTTTAGTTGGGTCCTTCAACTCCTATATCCAAGAGGTTTGTTTCCATCTACTTAGAATGGTCAGTGTCATCCTGAATTGTTCATAAGTTACTAGATTTTCGAGTTTTTTTTGGTACAACTAAATTTTTTAAAATTTTCTCCCTTACCCCAAACTTAAATTTTTGACATAGTCCTCGATGTTCTAAAGATAAATGAAAGCATGATCAATGAGAAAAAATGAACAAAGTAAAAAAATAGGGAAGAATGTCAGCGAAGAAGCGGCCCGTGAAGCCAATATCTGCGAAGATGAATTCTTCCCCAAGAAAAATCTAAGCAAAGATAGTTCATGTAAAGTGACATGCGAAGTGCAATGAGCTGTCATCCACTCTCATAGTTTGTCTATAAATATGAGCAACAACAATGTAAAAAGGGTGGAAGTTCTAGTGTAAGGCATAATAGGAGAGAGCTTGTGAGGGTTAACTTTCAACACAAACTTGTAATCGTCATCATAATCATAGTAAAATCACCATCGAGGATGTAAGTTTTAACACTGAACCACGTAAAAATCTCTCGTGTTCTTTACTTTATTAGCAATTGTGCTAATCAATATCTGGCTTGAAAGCAAGTGCAAGTTAGGGGCTCTAGTTATAGGTTCAAATCCTATACGCATCGATTTTGACCTAGAGAGTTTTTATGAGGTAAGTACTTGGGTGTATTATTGGAAATCCTACGACTACATTACTGTAATTTTAATTTCTTACTTAGATTGATGTTCTACTTCTTGCTTTGGGGTTTAAGGCCCTCAAATTTCAACCATGTTCAGTATAATTTGCCATGATTGCGGAGGCCCATGTTTTTCCTGCAATATGCTATTGTTTCATTTTTTTTAATCTTCAAAGTGTTCGTTTTTGTTACTTAGTGAAAAAAATGGGTCTAAAGAATGGTTTGACCTGTTGATTGATCTTTGGAGTTCTTTGTATGTGTAGATTGCTAAAGACTGGGAAAATATTGTGTGTATATGATCGTAAGTTTTGAAGTTTTTATTAGACCAAACCGAAGAAATGATGTCACCGACAATCATAAACGTAGGTTATCGTAGAATTCCATGCTTTTGTAGTAAGCATCGTGTTTTTGAACTTTGCATTATTATTGGTTACATGGGGGTTCTTTAAATCATACTACCTCTGTTTCAGGAAAAGAGTTACTATCACTTTTTCAAATTAACCTATTTTTAGATTAAAATGAAAAAGTGATAGCAACACTTTTCCAGAAATGGAGGGAGTACTTTTTATTTTTGTTAGAATATTCTAGGAGAAAGAGGTTCCTCTTTGGGAATCGTTGTTTGGCGAAAGATGAGGTTGGAATGAGGCTCGACATTACTGCTTACATTTGTGAACGGCTACTGACTTTCAATGTTTTGAAAATATTTTTGGTGCATGTTACTTGGTTGCCATAGGAACAATAAACAACTAAGAAAACTAAGGGGGAAAAAAAGGTTGGAAACTATAGGATTCCTTACTGGTTTATTTGAAGATGAGAAAACCACAATGCATCATACTACTCACTTTTGACAAATTTATAGTTTTGGATCACAGAAAGATGATAGAAGCGGCAAAGATAACAAACTTCGGACACCAATTTAATGATATCAGGTGCAAAATTTTATTTGCAGGAGGTCTCTCAGGCTCCATCAGACATTTCAACTGTATCGTGTTGTAATTGGGTATGTCAGCACTTGACATCGTTTATTTTCCAGGATTTTGGTTCTTATGGTTAGTTGTTGTAATTGGGTTGTCAGCAATTCCTTTTTCCTATATTTTGTGTTGGTCTTTTTGATGCTTAAATGTACTCAATTACGTACCTGCGGAATCACAGTATGTGGGGGTATTGTCAAATGTACTGAATTAGCTACAAGATGTCCAACAGAGAAATTTGTCAAAATAATATACATTCCGAACTACTCAGTGTTGTCCAAGGAACTTATGTAGGCTCGCATCATTTTGCAAGTAGTTGTACGCGTGAAAGTATACATAAATGATGCTACAAGGAGGGCACTCACACTACTAGTTGAACTTAGATTGGGCCACCCACTGGAAAGTTCTTAGTCGAAATTTTACAAGTTAATTATCACACTCATTGCCGACGCAAATGTACGGCATGAGGAATTGAAATACCTGTGTTGAAGAAAGGTTGTAAAAATCCCTTTGCGAAAAAACTAAGTGTGCTTTTACATTTTATTGTTAATATGCTTTATTTTCAAAGATAATCAAGGTTTTTTTCCATTTTGTATTGTTATTTTACTTTTCAGCTAAATACTAATTTGTATTCAACATGCAGGTTTGCAATGGGCTTCCAAAGTGAATTTCAAATAATTATGTAAAGTTTCCTAGAGCTATGGTACTCTTGAAATAAATTGATTTACTAAAGTGTTGCTGGGTAATCCTGTTGCGCTATAGAGTAACGGTATTGCCATAATCGTATTGAACAGGAAAATATGTAAACCAGATAGCATGAACTTAAAAACTAAGCTTTTTCTATATCGACCGGTGTATAAAATAAAATGCTCATATAATGATTTGTATTTTGCTTATTAGTTCCGTTCTGAAAGCATACGAAGAGATCACGGTGTTAAATTCTAATTGATTATGCTTTTACATTTTATTCTAAATTCTATAGAACGTGATTCTAATTGTTTTTGTTATATTCCTATGGATGTTGAAATAATGGACCTTATATCTTAGCTACAAGGACAATCAGTGAAATATATGGGTATTAATTTTATGGACTCCAGTATCCCGGTCAATTTTACGTTGCATAGTTTATATTCGCATTATCTTGACGATTGTATCTACTCGGAAATAGTCTGTCGTTAATTTTTATCTTTAATATTTGTAAATATTTAATACGTCTATCTTTTTCATTTATATTATTTATATAATTATATTTTTTATTAATTTTATTTTTAAAAAAGTGTTATTATTACTTTTTTTAATTAACCTACTTTTAAATTAAAATAATAAAATAATAATAATATTTTTTCAAAAACAGAGGAAATACCTTATATTAAATAAAATACCAATCTTTCTTACCACAATACATATACTCTTTTTTGATTCCTCTTTGAATTAGTTATGGAACATGATTAAATATTTCTAAATTCTAATAAGGCTACCCAAATAGGAGGATCCATCTATGATTAAGAAGTTGTATATCTAATGGCTTTTCTAAACATGCTACAACTGAAGGAATACCAAAACATGAATTACAACTGAGAATTGGGTGTACAATTACACTTCTTCGAAATTTAAATTGACAGATTGGCCCTTACAAAGGAATCTGTCTAAATATAACTCATTTAGTCAAAGAATCATCTGAAAATTGGGAGTAGAATTACACTCACTTTAAGCCAAACATAAAATATTTTGTTATTTTAGCCAATATGAATTCACATCATGTTTAATACTTTATTTTCAATTTCTTACTTTCCCATAGTTGTTGTTGTTGTTGCTTGAATTTTTATTTTTTTATGGAGATATAGATATTCTTGTAATTTTAGCCGATACAGATTAACAACATGGAGAAGTTTCCACGAATTTTCCCATAAAAGATGATCCTTAATGGTGATCAACAAATTTATAAAAAAGAATTAGAAATTATAATAATGTATTTTTAAAATTAAAGCATTTTTAAAGATTTTAGGGTTCATGTTAAATTTTTCTCACTGACTTATTTTTAATTTTATGAATTGTAATGATAAAATCAGGAATTGCTCATTCCCATTTATCTTTGCATAATCCTTTGATGAAACTTGACCGATAATGTTGGTTGTGGAGTATTTTATTTTACTTTAATACCTTCTACTACTCACTGTGAGAATATTTATAAAAAAAAATTTGATCGGTTAAAGAAGAAATTTATTGAAAAGAGAAAGTACTTAAGGGGGTACCTCAACCCAATGAATACAAAAACAACAAGAAAAAACCTAAAAAGAGAGAACAAAATCAAAGAGGCCGAAATAGTGAGTCCCAAAGAGCTATAACCATATTTGCGGTTAGACCTAACATTTTTGTATTAGATTCGGCCAAAAAGAAAGCTTGAAGTTTAACGTTTCGAATAATACTTTCCAATCTTTTCCTTTTGTTTTCGAAGACTCTTGAGTTACGCTCCTTCCATATACACCACCAAATTGCTACCGAGATGTTATTCCAAATTTGACAAAGGCGATCATCTCCCCAATTGAATTTCCAAGAGTTAACGTTTATAGAAACATTTGAGTTATAAACCCAATTACTCCTAGACCCTTCATTAAAATAGTCCCAAATCCTTCGGATCCTCCAACAATCATAGAAAAGATGCTCGCTAGTCTCATCGATTTCGCCACAAAAACAACAAATGCTAGAAACCTCCATGCCCCTTCTTAGTAGCTTATCTTTAGTCATTACCCTATCATGAGAAAGAAGCCAAAGAAAGAAATTAATTTTGCAAGGATACTTACGGCTCCAAACAACATCGATTGTGAAAGTTGGCACTTCTTGTTCCTCTTCGTTCTTAATACCATCTTTAACCGCATATTGACCATTAACATTCTCATCCCAAATTCGACTATCCGCGGTACCTTCTTGAATATAGAAAGAAGAGAGAAGATTTGATATATTTGATACTTCATTTGAGATGGTTTGTGAGTATCTTTGTCTAGCCATTGATTTTAATTATTTGTGAGAACATCTACAATTATTTATTAGTAAGCACGTATTATATATATTTAATTAATGATATTGTGCATATCTCATAGGATAGATTAATTTTTGGTTTACACGGTCGGATTTAGGGCTGCACATACCCGATCCGCACCCATCACCCGACCCTCATCCGCCAGTTTTGACCTGACCCGCCGAGAAACGGGTCGGGTAGGTGATAATTTCCTTTATTCGCCTTCTGGCGGGTCGGGTACGGGTGACACCTTCTCTCACCCGATCCACCTGCCCAACCCGCCAGAAAATCCCTTATTTGCTGGCCTTGGATTAGATAGGTTGTTTCATCTTGGCCGTTGATTTGATACGAAAAGAAAGTCTCTTTTGTTCTGTCTTCTCCCGTTCTGTTCTGCTATTTCTGTACTTCTGTGTGTCTCTGACTCTCTGCTGGTTTCTCTCTCGAGTCTCGACCTTCAGTACCTAAGCGGAGCCTCTCTTCTCTTCTGTAGTTCGACTACCAGGATTCAGGAAGTAAAACCCTTCAACATTTCTATCCTATTAGGAAGGTAAACCACTAAGCCCTTAATTTTTGAACATAAATTCTTCTGCCGTGTTGAATTTGGGGTTTCAATTTGGGGTTTTTATTTTCGTTAACTGCTCATTACAATTGGGGTTTAGTGGGGTTTTGATCAATTTGGGTTTTTTATCAGGAAGGTAAACTATTTTGGATTCTGCTCATTCTAGGGAAAGCTATTTTGGTGTTAACTGCTCATTACAGTTGTGGTTTAGTGGGGTTTTGATCAATTTGCTTCTGAATCAGCTTTTAGTACCGGAAAACGAATTTTGGATCATTTTCGAAGTTCCTTAAAGCCTAGAACACTTGAGGCATTAATTTTATTGCAAAATTGGTTACATACACCAATTGACAAAGATTCTTCTAGCCTTGGAGTCGAGGAGGAGGAGGTTGATGTTCTTGAGTCGGGTATAATTTGTACTTCATGGTTCTTAACTTCTTATACTATTGTTACTATTGGTATTTTTAATTTTTTTCATTCTAATTGTTCACTTCTTTTGTTGCAGAGCTATTTGGTAACCTTGCTACTTCTTCCATCATCATAGATGATGATTGATTCCTATTCGGTGACCTGGCTGGCGCTGCTACTAAGATGACCTTGTTGCTAGTTGGGAAATGTCGTAGAATTGCAGTTCTTGAACTTAGATGATTTCGATTTCGGTTGCAATCTAAGAATATTAAAACTTTAATTTTATTATACAATTGAATGTTGGGACTTAGATTTTAAGATGATCGAATGTTGGTTAAAATGGTTTATCAGGTGGCGCGCGTGAGGATCAAAAAAACAGGCAAGTCATGAAAAAAAGTTTTACATTGAATCTGGGCGGGTGACCTGCACCTACCCGCATCCGACCCGCCGAAATGACGGGTCAATCCTGACCCGACCCGTCTTACGACAGGTTGGATGCGGATAAATACTTCAGTCACCAGCCAACTGACGGATCAGATGCGTGTGGGACCAAATCCAAACCACCCGACCCGATATGCAGCCCTAATCGGATTAATTATTTTATTTTAGAAGCTAATGTTAAAATCCCTTATACCGAAGGTGCACGAACGGGATATTCTAGTTAAATTAATAAATCGTTCTCTTGACAATAAATCTAATAAAACTTCAATCTAATTAGTTAGTGCTATTTTATATATTATATAAAGGGAGCTCCTTTAGTTGAAGTTGTAAATTTCATTTACCATTTTACTCCCACTTTTATATAATAGAATCTAGATCTGGCAACGGGTTACCAGGTCCACGGGCTGGACCTAACCCGGACCGTTTGAACCTGGTTCGGTCGGACAATTACTAAACATGCCGGGTTATGGCTAGCATTTCAAGGCCCGCCAAAATGGTCCGAGTTAGATCCAACCCGCGGATTACCCGCTAACCCGCCAATAAATATTAGATAATTTTTTATTACAGGTTCCCAAGACCAGGTGTTCATTTCCATATTCCATCCTTCACAATCTCTACTGGTACATTCAAAAGAATCAAACTTACTTTTATGCTAAAAAAAACGTATCTTTACTGAAATAGTGAAATCAATCGATTCAATAAAAGATAAGTATGTGTTACGGGGTTCTCAACTGAACTTCTTCTTTTTAATTTATTAATCTTTTTCATGTTTAGGGTTTTATTTTTCTGTTGAAGAGATTAAAAAGGAGAAGGAAAGGAATCAAAGGATATTGGTACTTTTGCACTTTTTGCTAAAAGCCTAAAAGGGCAAGTCTAGTTAATTTTGAACCTTTGATCAAAGATGATTTGTTTTGTTGTTTTTGATTATCGGTGATCTGAATTTTCCAAAATTTAAAGCGGTGTAGATGGATTCTCATTACTAAGAAAATCCATTGAAGTTGTTCGGGCTTTGTTACAGCAAAGATTCATGTCTTGTTCTTCCATTTCAATTACTTATATTTTGTTGTGTATTTTCTCTGTTGAAAATGCACATGTGTTCACTTCTCACTGTCTCGAAGTTTTGCTGTAATCTGTTGTCTTCGTCTCTCATTGCCCTGGTCTTTGCATCTACATGAGTGCTGCAACTAGTTTTGGGAGGTGATGCGTGAATCTATTATTTCTGTATTCATGGGGTACACTATAATTCACTACTATCTGTCTGTAAATGTCTGGCAAGGGTTTTACCGGCTTCTTATTCGAATTTTTCCTTTCATTTGTTCCAATTACTGAAGTTATTTATTGGAGTGTTAAAGAAAGTTATGAATGAGTTTTAGTTTGCCTGTTTGAAATCATTACCTCTTGTATGCTTAATTCTCAGACTTGTAGTGTCAGTAATATCCTTTAGGTGGTAATAAGTGTCATACTTAGTCTGATGCATTTGAAATAGAGATAGGCTTACACGCATAGTCAACTTTGTAGTGTCTTACACCCATAGTCAACTTGTATAGAGATTTTGGAAGTTTCAGTAGAAATTACACACAAATAGAATATGTTGCTATAAAAATAGGTGGAGTTCGGGTTTGCTGTAGAGGATTACTGCATGTACATCTTTAATGTGTAGAATATGTAGCTATACAGAAAGGTTGAGTTGAGGTTTGTTGTAAAGATTCTAACTCTAAGATTTTATAAATGCCAAAGAGATCTACACTAGGAGGGGTTTGGGTTCATCAAATGGACATCAAGTAAAACTGAAAAGATGCACACTTTTTTATATATGCTGTATTTCTATATTTTAGAATTTGGAGTATGGATTTTCTTCTTTCTTTCTGTAAGTTAGCTAGTCACATGTTTATGTCAAATTTTTATTAGTTCCAGGTTGTTCACCGTGTCGCACTAATTCTCCTTAAGTAATCCTATTAGTTTGTTGTATATGCTCTGGTCAATTGCGTTTCGCAGAAAAGCACAAAACTAGTACTTCTCTTGCTGTGTGTGTCTGATTCTTTTCGTTGTCAATTATCAGGCTTTCTTTGTAAGTGATTCTGATTCTATATAAGTGGGTTGACTCATAATTATACTGAACTGCTACTTTGTTGCAGAATTATGGGTTTGTGGACTCTATTGGAAGGCTTTTTGCTTCTTGCAAACGCGCTAGCAATATTGAATGAGGATCGTTTCCTTGCTCCTAGAGGGTGGAGCTTCACAGAAGTTTCTGGTGGCAGGACAAAGTCGCTGAAGGGGCAACTTATAGGGCTCATTTACGCGACTCAGTATCTGAGATTACCACTTATAGTTCTCAACGCCATTACAATAGTTGTAAAGCTCGTATCTGGGTGATATAGGTCAGAGGAAAACATTTATGAAATACTCGATGTGGTCTGTAGAATGGGTTTGTCAACACTTGTTACTAACTTTCTCTTAGGAACTGGATTTGGTGTGTTTAGTTTATCAGAGTTCAAAAAGTAGATCAGCAGAGAAGTGTAATTTCTCTAAGGATCTTTTTCAAGTGAACTGGCAAATGAATATTTTATGACCGAGTTTGGATACGCAGTATATGAATTCATAATTTTTAACTAACATGATTTTTTTTAATTTTTTTTTAAGTGATTCTGTTGAAATTAATGGGAAATTATTTTAATTGTTGGCTTTTTTGTTCTTGAAACAACTCTTTATCATATATTCTCCCTCTCTATATTGTGGCTTTTTTTGATATCTTATTTCTATAAAATTTCTTTGATTCCATGGATGTCATGTTTGTAGTGATCATATAATGCCATAGGCGCCAGCGGCCAGTGTCTATAGGTGTTTATCAGCTGAACCATCCAAAGTAAAATGTATCCAGTAGACTTAAGTAACGTTGTACCTTGCCTTATGCAACCTGTCAGCTGTCGCTGCTCCTAATTTTAGTCGAGGATAATTTGTTATTAGACATTGGCCGTTTTCGATATTTTGATTTTTACAAAATTTAATAAAAATTAGAAAACTAGGCAGCATGTAACTTCACCATCTATGTAGGTTGAAAAATACGCTATAATCTTCTAAAACAATGAAAATCAACAAAAGTAATAAAAACAAATCCTCGTTTAAAACTAGATTGATCCAACCAGTTCTGAGCAAGAAGTGGTGGTACCAGACTTTCTTGCAACAGTTTGACAAGGACTCTGTGGAGAGGAGTAACGCAGAAGTTGCATTGAAGAGAAGATGAAGCCTTGACAATTTATCATTCATCCCTTAGTTATCAAAACAGGAACACAAAAAGATCACAAAACATGGAGGCAAAGAACACTGCACTGCAGTCCCTTGTTTGATTTAAAAGGGAACCCAATAAAACTTAACAGTATACCAAAACTGTATCGCTCAAAAATATGAATACAAATTTTGTTCCAAAATCCAGTAAACAAATAGAAGTTGACTAAGAAACGACAACTACACAAGAAAAAAAATTCCTTGTTGTCTAACTCTCTCTAAATCACTCAAAATTCTAATCCAAGGGGTTCAGTCCATTCCTTGATGACAATATCCCTCTACCAGATCCACGGTGATGGAGACCATTTCCTCTTGATGATCTGTTGTAGTAGTCTCCATCTTGTCCATTTCCTCTCCCAAAACTCCGTCCACCACTAAAGCGACCACCTCTAGAAGCTTCTGTCTGGTAGCCTCCCCTGCCTCCTCTAGCACCTCTTCCTCCTATTAGAAATTGATTAATCAATAAGCTTAATGTGTCGCCTAAGGCTGAGACCATCCTTCAAATAGATAAATAAAGGATGAAGTTGTTTTTAGATACCAGGCTTCTATTCTACAAGATGAATTTTGCTATGTTCTACTGTGACACTGACTTGTGATCCTAACAAGAATGTTAATGTTGTGGAAAAACTAAAGCATCTAATCCTCCAGATCACAGGTAAGGTCTTGCATGTTAATCACAAAAGGTCTCCTAAGCTTCTAAAAATCAAAACGGAAATAAGGCGAAAAGGGTGTTATACATGACATGGAAACAGATTCAAATGAGCAAACACTGGAACCGATGGGCAACCATGGTACAGTAACTAAGAGACTACTATAAAACGTGGATACAAATCATTTACTGCAAAAATAGCAGTTGAAAGGGTTGCTAAAACAGAAACAGGGATAGAATGCGGATATTCAGATAGAAGTATAAGCCACAAAATTATATATATATAAAAAGAACATAACAACAGATAATATAATTATGTTTCAAACATTATTGAAATTTTAGAAAGAATAAGTAAGAATCTGATAATTGAGAATCAGGGATATAACACATACTTCCTCCCCGAGAAATGCCGCTGGGGTTTGGCCTCCGCTCCTCGATGTGTACTTGTCGTCCATTTAGCTGTACTGGAGATGACTACATAAAAAAACATACAATATATCAGAATATTAGAAGCATATGCCCATTATGGTCAGCCTCATACCAAACATAACATCAAAGGAATACTATTATGTGAAAAAACATAGAGGAGAAAACAAGCAACCTAAATGTCAAAAAAAAGGGGGCGACTATCATGGATAATAATGTTACCCTGAAATGGATGGAGCACATCAGACGGAATAAAATTTCGGCAAACACAAAACTACAAGAGATACTGAAGTCCCATTTCCAAACACTCATATCCACATTAAGTTAACAAAAGGACTACTGAAAAAACACACACAGGACTACTGAAATTATTGATAAGGTTCGCAGGAATAAAAAAAGGGGAACAGAAATACAAATACGTGGAAACGGCTCAAAGACTAATGCATTAGCAAAAATGGCTAGGATTGAAAGAAACTCCAACCTGAATCGCATTTTCAGCACCAGTAGCATCTTCAAATTCAACAAATGCATAGCAAACACCAATATCCTACACAACAGAAATCAGCCGGTTTCTTTCAATATGGAGATCAAAGTTTCTGAGAAATAAAGTATATAGTCCAATGTAAAACCACTGGGTACCAAGTTCACCAGTTAAATGGCAGTTCAACTAATCAAATACTGATAATGCGGCAAAGCAGTTTCAGATTTCAACCTCCATTGCATAACATTTCTAAACCAAACTGCCACTCGGCACTCGCAAATTACCATTAACATGATTAAAAGGATCCTCGTTGGTTTGCTGTTAGAACCAGACAATATGTCCAGCATACAAGCACAAAATCACATTAGGGAAATTAAAGGGAAGGCGAGGAAGTGCACCTGGCGGACCCTAATGGCGACTCCATCAGGCTTGATTCTACCAAACTGTTTTAGCTCTTGCTCAATTTCAGAAGCTGTAACTGTAGATGACAAATTCCTCACATAAACAGATACTCCTTCACCTGCAAAGATCCAAGCAATAGCACAGCAATTCAACACAAGGCACTACAATAAACCCTTTCCCAACAGACACCAATATCTTGTTCCCAGCAAGTAATTAAATAAGCCAAGAAACTAAGTAACAGGGTAGGAAATAACTACTAACCTTCTTCAAATGCTGCCTCCTCTACTGGTTCACCATTAGACCTTTCCGACCCGGATCTCAGTGAAGGGTAAGCCTGCTGGGAAGGCTGTTGCGGTTGATGCGATTCTGAAGTGGGTGGGACGCTCTTGTTTATAGATGGTTGAGGAGCCACTGGATATGCAGATTGCCCCCTAGCCACTAGCAACTTCATGATAAAATAAGTTACAGGTTAGTAAAAAGAAGAAGTAGATGAGACCCAATAAGAAAATACTGCAAGTGGTGGAGGGACATACAATAGAAGCGTATGTTTTCTTTGGAGGTTCTCCAACAGGTTCCTCAACATGGGTTGGAGTGTATTCTTGCATGGTACTGCTCACTTCACCATAATAAGCAGGTGTAGCCTCTTCCAAGTGAATTTCTTCGAGAGCACGTGTTGGTGCTTCCACTTCGTAACTTTCTGGAAAATGCTGCTCTTGTTGCTCTGAGTGTACGTACTGATCGGCGAAGTCATTTTCTTCAGCATTGGCCGAGTCCTCAAAATCCCTAGCCTGTGTTTCTCCACCTTGCAAGTAATCAGAAGCTGCAAAGCCGGTTAACGGTTAGAAACACAAAATACATATTTCTAAGATTCCAGCAAAATAAAAGAGAGAAAAAAATCTAATTTTCCAAAATTTTGAAGTGCCAGCACAACAACAACTCTGACAGCCATTAACTCTGACATTCTTGCACTTTAGATTTACAAAGCTTGAAAAAAAAGAAGGAAGAAAAAAAAGAGAAGAAACATGGTTGCCTTTTTCTTCAATATAAGCCTGAACTTGGGCCTTCTATTTTTCCTAAAAGAAATGTAACATTTACTACTGACCCTTAACTTCAGTGTTTTAGGTAGCTGTGTCGGAAACTGACACTTGTACCTGTGTCATTGTTACGCAAATAATTAATCTTGCAGCGCAACAGTACCGATTACCATGGTTACTTTAGGACCAAAAAAATAAAAAAGTGAAATGAGACAATGGGAAAGATTTACTGAACTAGATATTGATATTTAATTTTCGTTTAATAACATCGCAGTAAAAAGGAGAAGCTAGGTGTACCTGGATCTGGAAAAGAGGTGGAAGTATCAAGTGTGGAATCATATTGACTATGCGCAACCATGTCAGATGGATGAGGGTGAATTTGCTCCTCCGCAAGGAAGTGAAAAATGTCACTGAGAACAAAGTAGCCTTTCTCTTGGGGAGCAAGGAAGAAGGACTGTGCAAAATGTCTTCTGCCTATGTAATCCTTTGTTTGCACAGAACCAGAAACCATGGTAAGAACACCCCCATTCCAGGAATCCAAAGAATGTGCTGTCTTGATCTCAATTTCAGTGAAATTGAGCGCCATTATAACCGTATGGATTTGCTGCAAATGAAAAAACCAAGAAGTGAAAATACCAATACACATGAATCAACAACGAAATGTGAGCGAAAGTTAAACTAAATACTACCCTGGACGTTATATAGAGAACAGGCCAGGAAGCTCAGGAAACAGATATATAAGTAGAGAGACCTAAAGGTAAAATTTGCTAAGCATAAAATCCTGATGAACATCAAAACAAGATATAATAACCGCAGGTGCGTGATAATCATTTCTCTGTGTAAGAGTTTCAACAATCTTATGCGAAGGGTTAAAACATGAAGTTGCACTTTAGTGTCAATTCACTACAAAACCAAAAGCCTATGGTTCTCACTGCTTTCTCCAACCTTCAGGACAGAAACAGAAGCATAATGATTCTCTATAAATTCGACCTTCAGTGATTCTCTATAAAATTAACCTTCAGTGATCTAGAAATGTTATTCCCTAGAGTGTTCCAGAAAGAACTTAAAAATATAAACTAATCGATAATGACGAGTAGATTCTATATATAGATAAATAAAGAAACCAATTAGCATAGATGGGAAAATGAATCCATACTTTGATTAAGACACATCTATGGAACCCAAACAGAAAGATGAAAATTGAGAAGCATTTTCTTACCAGCATACCGACAGCCGTTTCACTGTCAGTCCCATCAACACGAAGCATAGTGCTTGCATCAGTGTAAAACTGATGAACTAACTCACGTTGTTTTTGAAGAACCTGGTAATATTGCCCTACAAAGTACGAACCCACCTGTAACGATAAAATAAAAATCAAAATCATAACAAAAACCCATCTAAATCTTGAAAAAAAAAGATTTAAGGCAGTAAAATCACCTGAGAAGCAGTAACGGTACCAGGATACGCAGACGCCATTACTTAGTTTTAGTAGTAAAACATGCAAAACTAAATCTCAAAACCTCAAAACCCTAAGGTCTTGATGTACCCTAGATAGATCTGCAATGCTCTGAAAAAGATCTGTAAAAAGTAGAATTGGGATTAGGGTTTTATAGCCATAAATAAACCTAACATCTATCTTTATCCCCTCATCAACTAAAAAAAGAAGAAAGAAAATCAAGAAAATCAAGAAAATCGAAGACGTTTGAGTGTGAATTTGAAAAGAAAATCGAAATAACCTCACCAAAATTAATGAAAATTCCTGCTCCGGAGATCTCTGGTCTGGTCTTTCTCTCTGTTAATAGAGAAAAGAGTAGTGGTTTTAGCGGTGAACTCTCTCTACTGTGACTATTCAGTGTTCACTGGTTTTTTGTTTATATATCCTTCCCCCTTCTTTGAGGCGTTTCAATGACTAAAAGTCGCGTATTCTATCTCATTTTCCATAAATGAAAAATATATTCGACTGGTCTTGGATCATTTCTTGACCTCCATTGACTAGTGTGCCCTTTCCGATCAGTGGCTGTGTGAAAATCGGGCCTGCTATACGGATTTTGCAGCCAATAAGAAACTATCAAGAAGAAGGCAAAATAACGATGGACTGTGAATACGAAGAAGGCAAAATCAAATGGCGATAACCTCGTGAGACAGTTCGGTTCCTATTACTGTTGGTGTTAAAGGGAGAACTGAGAAGAATTAACCCGAGTACGAAAGACTGGATTGGACCAACCTATAATATACCGATTGTTATGTCAATAGCATCGTTGGAAAGCTAAGTTGATATGAAAAAACTGCAGCACCGCTGATAGTCCGTATATTATTTTTTAAATATTAGTTTCATTTGGGAAACAAAATATTTAGTATATTTTTATTATTTTTCATCTTTCATGTATTTAAACATAATGTATTACATTAATGAAATTTTAAGATAATTTATTTTTTAAACAAAATAAATTAGTATCGGCCATGGGATCTTCCAACGAAGAATTTGAGATTTTGTTTGGTAGGTACAGATAATTTCTTTCTTAATATGATAACGATAATAATTTAAGAAAAAGGCAATCAACGTGATAATGGTTGAATGTTGACATATGTTTAAACTAATAAGATCAAACCTAAATCATGTACAGCACATAGTTTCTCAATGATTCTGTAGCCATACCCACTGCCACAAGTGGGAGGGTAATATTTTGATTTGTACCTTTCAATGGTCCTTTTCTTCTTCTTCTTTAGGACTGGTATTAGGCACTGTCTGAGATGCCCCTATCCATTTGCCTACTACATCCATTCTCCTCTTTGTCTTCTCAGAACCAAATTATAAACAAATAATTATGGTGTCAATTTTCTTTTAAAGGGTCAAACTAGTCTTTGAACAAGAACCAATTGCTAAGAGGCATGGTATTAATGCTAGGCACCCTTAGGTTCTAGTTTCAATTCCCACCAAAAGCATTTCCAAATGTATTAAAACCTTATTTATTTACAAGAGGGCATGGAAGTTAGGGTGAGATGAAGATTCTATGTTTTTTGTGGAATGACTAAAATATTGCAATAAGATTTAGTTCTTGCTGTGAATAAATCTTTCCAGGAGCCTTTAGTCAAGACATCAAGGATGCATGACGACATTGATACCAACAGAGAGTTGACATCTAATGTGTGGAAAACAATTCAAAGGAAAGAACTGGACCTTTTCATTTTGACTCCAATAACTTAACTAGCTTAGCATTCATTGCAAAATCTAAAACAATCAGCAAATTATGATCAATCTAAGTGTTATTCGCGATGGAATTTCCAATAGGTTTCTTCATTTTTCTCTCTTGTTTTTCATGTTTCACATCTGCTATGCAGTAGATAACAACAGCAGCATCATTACGCCAACCCAAAACATTACCAACTCTCAGACTCTAACTTCCACCGGCCATGTATTCAAACTAGGCTTCTTCAGTCCTCCTGATTCCACAAATCGTTACGTTGGGATATGGTATGAGTTTGATCCGACAACCATTGTATGGGTTGCAAACAGGGATAACCCATTAAAAGATTCAACAGGAACCTTAAGAATTGCAGACGACGGAAACCTTGTGATTGCAGACGGACGAGGGGTTGTTTGTTGGACTACAAACATGTCTGATAATATTACTACACCTAATAATTTAGTTGCCGAGCTATTAGATACTGGAAACTTTGTTTTTAGACTGCTAAATAATGTTGTATGGCAGAGTTTTTTGATCACCCAACCCATACTTTACTTCCGGGAATGAAAATTGAGGGAAGTATAGTAACTGGAAAGAAACTAGAGCTTACATCGTGGAAAAGTGAATCTGATCCTTCAACAGGGATTTTTTCAGCCGGGCCAGAGCTTTCAAATGCCAATAATCCTCAGCTGGTCATCTGGAGAAATGGGTCTGAGATTCGACTTTTGCGAAGTGGTCCGTGGAATAACATAGTATTCATTGGCATAGCTGAGATGACATATGCTGATGCATTCTATTCCTCGAAGCAAGAAGATAACATGTATATAAGCTTCAGAGGTGATAATAAAACTAAAATGCACCCGCGATTCGTATTGGATCACCATGGAGCATTCATTGGAAAGGAATTGGATGTGAATCTGAATAACTTGTCTGAATTTTGGTCATCGCGAAGTAACATTTGTGATAGTTATGGAATGTGTGGCCCTTTCGGTAGTTGCAATCCATCAAATTCTCCAATTTGCAGTTGTCTAATAGGATTTAGACCCAAGTTTGAAGATGAATGGAGTAATGGAAATTGGTCAGGTGGCTGTGTCAGGATTACTCAATTGGAGTGCCAAACTGTTGATGGTTTCATAAAACTGGGGAGCATGAAAGTACCTGATTATGCTATTGCTTCTTTGTTAATTGTAAAAGAGATGGAGGAATGTAACAGGATCTGCTTAATGAACTGTTCGTGCGTAGCTTATTCGTATGATAGTGGTATTGGGTGTATGACATGGGGTGCAAATTTAGTTGACATACAACAGTTTACTCGAGGTGGTGAAGATCTTCACATCCGCTTAGCTCGTTCAGACATTGGTAAGTGATTATACATTAATGTTGGTTTATCAAATTTTCTCATTAAGTTAGTTTTTGAAAATTACATTGCTTCATAAAATTTTGAGATGATGTAGGAAAAGTCATTGCTTAGAACAACCTACCACCTTGTAATTATGAAGGATAATAATCTCACATTACTAATATCCTCATAATGAACTTAAAATATAATATGGAAGGGGCGTTCTATTCATTGTCATTTGGTTTTGAGTTGAATGCCCGCAGACTTAACTTGGTATCAGAGTTAGGCCCGTATGAGAGTAAGCCAAATGGCTACCCGTATAAAGATCCACGTGTTAAAGGCCTACAGAGAGTGTCCTACACGTAAGAGACGTGTAAAGGATAATAATCCATATTACTAATATCTTCATAATAAACTTAAAATATAATATAGAACTATAGAAGAGCCACTCCTCTCATTGCCAATTGTTATTTGTTGTACGCGGAATATGAAAGAACCAGCACAATAATGATACCATTACCAGCTGCGGTGACCTATCCATTTAACAAGTCTACTTCACAGCTTCTGGGTACTGTGTGAATGTTAGCTTTCTTAGTTCTTACATATACAACTCCTTGTAGATCTTGCGCTAAAGAACAGTACAGATCCTGCTCGGAAGGACAATACGGATTATGGCTTAAGCCAGAATGTAATAGTTATTGTGATTATTGCAGTCCTTGTAGGAATACTTGCCATCAGCATTTGCACCTACTTCTACTGGAAGTGGTTGTCAAAACAAAGAGGTATCTTATCTCACTCTAAAGCTTTTGAAAAATGTCTGTAAAATAGTTTCACTAAATTTGATCTGAAATTATAGGAAACAACGAAGAAACTCCAGATAATCCAGATCAATTGAAAGTTTTCAAATTTCAAGAGTTAGCAATTGCCACAAATAATTTTACTGGAGCTAATATGCTTGGCCAAGGTGGATTTGGGCAAGTGTACAAGGTATGTTCTTTATACTTGAACTTTCAGTCAAATTTTAATGAAACTAAAAATGAATTTTTTTTTTATGTTCAGGGAACGTTATCTGATGGGCAGGAAATAGCCGTGAAAAGGCTTTCAAAAGGTTCTATACAAGGTCTGGAGGGGTTTAAAAATGAGATCACAGTGATCTCAAAAGTTCAGCACAGGAATCTGGTTAGACTTTTAGGCTGTTGTCTTCAAGGGGATGAAAAGCTGTTGATTTATGAATACATGCCTAATAAAAGCTTGGACGCCTTCCTTTTCGGTTTGATGCTGCTCTTTCACAAATTCAATTCCATGTGCTTATGTCGATGCATGTGTATACTTGTTTTCTTTCTGATGTAACCTCACTTGTTCTGGTTGGTTTGTGTTAGATCCAATGAAACGGGAATGCTTAGATTGGAAAAAGAGATTCCAAATCATCGAAGGGATAAGCCGGGGAATGTTGTATCTACACAGAGATTCTAGACTGAGAGTCATTCATAGAGACCTTAAAGTCAGTAACATTCTACTGGATGAAGACATGGATCCGAAAATATCAGACTTCGGGATGGCAAGGATATTCGGAGGTAATGAACAACAAGCAAGTACTAGAAGAGTTGTTGGGACACTGTAAGTAAAAGAATGGTACATCATCAGCTTGAATAACATGAATAATTGTGATATATTCCATCAATCTCTTAATCATTATTACATGCTTGCAAATAACTGAATGCAGTGGATACATGCCCCCGGAGTATGTTTTGGATGGCCGGTTTTCCGAAAAGTCTGATGTTTTTAGTTTCGGAGTGTTGCTACTCGAGGTTGTGAGTGGAAGAAAGACAACAAGTTTTCACCATCTGGAGGAATCATTGAGCCTTTTAGGATATGTACGTAAGCAGTGTTTTCCTTTAGAGTCACTTAACAAGTAACTATGAATCTTCATTCTGATCTCTATCCTAGTTTCTGATTGTGTAATGCATCATTTTAGGCATGGCAATTATGGAACGAAAGTAAAATGGAATTGTTGATCGACCCTTCAATTCTGCACGAATCAACTCCCTTGGCAGAAATTTTTAGATGTATTCAAGTGGGACTACTGTGTGTGCAGGAATGTGCGAGAGATAGACCAACCATGTCTACAACTCTTTCTATGCTGACAAGGGAAATCACAACTCTTCCTAGTCCCAAACAGCCTGCATTTTCTGAAAGAAGGGTTTCTACGCCATTAGACTCCTTTGCACGGAGCTTGGGAACAGCTTCTGTCAACCATCTAACGATGACACATATTGAAGGGCGTTAAATTATGTTTGGTGCTTCTGAATTTTTTTGTGTTGAAGTGTTTCTGTATTTATTCGTTTTTTTTTTATCGTTTTGTTTTAATTTTGATATGTAAACTTTGAATTCGAAATGGCATGGTCAATTGGTTTAGTTGGAAAGTAAGCGTTGAAGCTGTTGACATTTCAAATGAAATAAAAGGTTAGATACCCTTAGGTTATAGTATCGATTCCCACCAAAATCATTTCCGAACGCATAAAAACCTTTTTTTATCCAGCAGAAATTCACGAGGATAGTTTGTGCCGAAATTTCATTAAGCAGGAGGAGAGGGTTCTTAGGACATGAAAGGATACTCCTTCTTTAACGAAAATTGGACTAGCATTTGCTGTCAAGAGGACAGGTGACCCAAGTTAGGGTTAACTTTTTGGATGTCCCAAACCGTTTGATCATGAGGAATGTGAAAGGAGCTATTCGTGAAGATGACTATCTCACCCTGCTCTAAACACAAAGAAAGGATATAAGACTTTCTTTAGGTAAGTACCTATTTATGTTTAAATTAAGAATATCTCATGGACTTGTTTCTCCTGATATTTTCAAGAGGGCATGGAAGTTTAGAATGCCATAAAATTCTATATTTTTTGTGAATGACTAAAATATTGCAATAAGATTTAGTCCTTGTTACCACGAGCCTAGTCAAGAAGACATTAAGGATGCATGACGATGTTGATGCCAACAAAGAGAGTTGACATCCAATGTGCAGAAACTTCAATTTGGGAGACAAATTCAAATGAAAGAACTGGCCTTTGTTCCATTGACTCCAATAACTTAACTAGCTTTGCGTTCATCGCAAAAACTAAAACAATCAACAAATTATGATCAATCTAAGTATTATTCTTATTTTTCTTCACATTTCTCTCTTGTTTTTTGTGTTTCAGAACTGCTATGCAATCGATAACAGCACCATTACACCAACCCAAATTATGTCTGATTCTCAGACTCTAACTTCCACTGGCCGTGTATTCAAACTAGGCTTTTTCAGTCCTCCTAATTCTACACATCGCTATGTCGGCATATGGTATGAATTTGATCCGAGCCGAAACATTGTATGGGTTGCAAACAGGGATAACCCGTTAAAAGATTCAACAGGAACCTTAAGAATTGCAGATGACGGAAACCTTGTGATTGCAGATGGACGAGGGGATGTTTTCTGGACTACAAACGTGTCTGATATTACTACACCTAATAATTCAGTTGCCGAGCTATTAGATACTGGAAATTTTGAATTTAGATTGCTAAATGATGTTGTATGGCAGAGTTTCGATCACCCAACCCATACTTTTCTTCCAGGGATGAAGATTGGTGGAAGTCTAATAACGGGAAAGAAACAAGAGCTTACATCGTGGAAAAGCGAATCCGATCCTTCAACAGGGATTTTTTCGCTCATGCTCGAGCTACTAGAAGATCATCCTCAGCTGGTCATCTGGAGAAATGAGTCTTATTCTCGACTTTGGAGAAGTGGTCCGTGGAATAATATAATATTCGTTGGCATAGCTGAGATGACATATGCTCAGGCATTCTCTTTGTCAGAAGATAATATGTATATAAGCTACAAAGATCTTGATAAATTGAACATGCAATTCGTATTGGATCACCATGGAGCATTCCAAGGAAAGCAGTGGGATGTGGAAATAACTAATTGGTATGAATTTTGGTCATCACAAAGTAATATCTGTGACAGTTATGGAATGTGTGGCCCTTTCGGTAGTTGCAATCCATCAAATTCGTCAATTTGCCGTTGTCTAATAGGATTTAAACCCAAGTTTGAAGATGAATGGAGTAATGGAAACTGGTCAGGTGGGTGTGTAAGGATTACTCAATTGGAGTGCCTGCCTGATGATGGGTTCATAAAACTGGGAATCATGAAAGTACCTGATTATGCTATTGCTTCCTCGTCGATTGCAATAGACGTGGAGGATTGTAACATGATCTGCTCGATGAACTGTTCGTGCATAGCTTATTCATATGATAGTGGTATTGGGTGTCTGACATGGGGTGCAAATTTAGTTGACATACAACAGTTCACTCAAGGTGGTAAAGATCTTTACATCCGCTTAGCTCGTTCAGACATTGGTAAGTGATTATACATTAGCGTCAGTTTCAATTTTTCTCATTAAGTTAGTTTTTGAAAATTACATTACTTCACAAACTTTTGAACTAAAGTAGGAAACTTGCCAATGCTTAGAACAACCCACCATCTTGTAATTTCACCCAAAAGCTCAGCTTTTTTCGATGTGTTTGTTATTCATTTTACCCTGAATCTGATAGAACCAGCACAAAAACTATCATAATTCAGGTTTGACAATATACCAGCTGTTATGACCTATCCATTTAACAAGTCTACTTCACAATTCTGGGCATGTGATTCTTACATTTATAACTCCGTGTGAAATGTAGATCTTGCTCTAAAGAACAGTACAGATCCTGCTCGAAAGGACAATACGAATGATGGCTTAAGCAAGAATATAATAGCTATTGTAATTATTGGAGTCCTTGTAGGAACACTTGCCATCAGCATTTGCACATACTTCTTTTGGAAGTGGTTATCAAAACAAAGAGGTATCTTATCTCACTCTAAAGCTTTTGAAAAATGTCTGTAAATTAATTTCACTAAATTTGATCTGAAATTATAGGATATATTGCTTCCGATATGGACAATATCCATGAAGAAACTCCAGACAATCCAGATCAATTGAAAATTTTCAAATTTCAAGAGCTGGCAACTGCCACAAACAATTTTACTGGAGCTAATATGCTTGGCCAAGGTGGCTTTGGGCAAGTTTACAAGGTATTAGTTATTATTCTTGAACTTTCACTCATAAGTCAAATTCTAATGAAACTAATACAAGAAATGTAATACTACACACAATAATGTTTTTCTCTTCAGGGAACATTATCTGATGGACAGGAAATAGCTGTGAAAAGGCTGTCTAAGGGTTCTATACAAGGTCTAGAGGAGTTTAAAAATGAAGTCATAGTGATTTCAAAAGTTCAGCACAGGAATCTGGTTAGACTTTTAGGTTGTTGTCTTCAAGGGGAAGAAAAGATGTTGATTTATGAATACATGCCTAATAAAAGCTTGGACGCCTTCCTTTTCGGTTCGATGCTCTTTCACAAATTTAATTTTGTGTGCTTATGTCGATGTGCATCTGTGTGTGTGTTTCAAAACTTCTTTTCTTTAGAAATAACCTCACTTGTTCCGGTTGGTTTTGTGTTAGATCCAACGAAACGGGAATGCTTAGATTGGAAAAAGAGATTCCAAATCATCGAAGGGATAAGCCGGGGAATGTTGTATCTACACAGAGATTCTAGACTGAGAGTCATTCATAGAGACCTTAAAGTTAGTAACATTCTACTGGATGAAGACCTGAATCCGAAAATTTCAGACTTCGGTATGGCAAGGATATTTGGAGGTGATGAACAACAAGCAAGTACTAGAAGAGTTGTTGGGACACTGTAAGTAAAAGAATTTGTTTCAATGGTGCATCATCAGCTTGAATAACATGGATTGTGATATGTTCCTAATCATTATATGCTTTCAAATAACTAAATGCAGTGGATATATACCCCCTGAGTATCTCATGGATGGCCGATTTTCCGAAAAGTCCGATGTTTTTAGTTTTGGAGTGTTGCTACTCGAGGTTGTGAGTGGAAGAAAGATAACAAGTTTTCACCATCTGGAGGAATCATTGAGTCTTTTAGGATATGTACGTAAGCAGTGTTTTCCTTTCGAGTAACCTAACAAGTACTTATTAATCTTCACTCTGATTGATCTCTATCCTAGTTTCTGATTGTGCAATGCATCATTTTAGGCATGGCAATTATGGAACGAAAGTAAAATGGAATTATTGATCGACCCTTCAATTCTGCACGAATCAACTCCCTTGGCAGAAATTTTTAGATGTATTCAAGTGGGACTACTGTGTGTGCAGGAATGTGCGAGAGATAGACCAACCATGTCTACAACTCTTTCTATGCTGACAAGTGAAATCACAACTCTTCCTAGTCCCAAACAGCCTGCATTTTCTGAAAGAAGGGTTTCTCCGCCATTAGATTCCCTTGCACAGAGCTTGGGATCAGCTTCTGTCAACCATCTAACTATTACACATATTGAAGGGCGTTAATTTATGTTTGGTGCTTTTAGATATTTATGTTTATAGATTATTTTTGTTTTAATTTTTGATATGTAAACTGTCTTCGAAATGGCATGGTCCTAGAAAGACAATATCACATATTTGTTTGGTACGAGGTAAAGCTGCAATACTGTAAATCTTTCAATGTCATATATATTCATGATAATAATACACATATACAAATAAAAAATAAAATGCGGGAGATGAAGCGGCGTGTCATGTTCTCCAGAAGATGTGGCACAATGAAATACTAGAAAGCATTTAGAGTTCTGCAAGTGGAAGTGTTATACAGACTCGAAGGAGTCTGACTAAAGTGCCAGAAACTTCATTCCCCCAAATGCGATAAATTCTGTAGAGCACCATGACATAGATGCCCTGGTTATAGACGAGGTCCTTCATTAGCAATGGATTTATCCTCTCTGTTAAGTTATAATTTTGGTGGAGATTTTCTTCTAGTTTCGCCTCCCCTGTGCTAAGCTAACTCGCAGTGCTCGTCCTTCCAGTTCCTGACAATCAATGAAAAAGAATTAAGTGTAGGCATATTGTCTGGTGAACAACCATATGAAAGGATATGTGTACTATGAGAGTGCTCTGACTACCATGCCATTAAGAGATACTAGAGCAGCGTCCATCTCTTGCTTCAATGAGTAGCATACGAATCCATAACCGCGAGATCGTCCTGTCTCCCCGTCATACAGTACCCTAGCTCCAACCACATCACCATACTCTTGAAACGCTTGGATCAAACTCTCAGATGTGACAGACCAATTCAAATTTCCGACGAATAACTTGTAATCAGTTTCGGGGTACAAAGGTTCTTTCGGCTTAGGTTTGTCCGAAAAATTTACCTTCAAAGTTCTGCCACCAAATTCCTGAAATGAATTGAATGTAGCTGTTTTTAGTCTCAACTCGACGCACAAAACTTGCAAAAGTAATAATCGAACCAGCCATGTAACAAGATCTGCAGAGAAAGAGACTTACTCGTCCATCAAGATTTTCAATAACAGCATTGGCATCTTGAATGCTACTCATTGTCACAAAAGCAAACCCTCTACTTCGTCCCGAATTTCTATCGTAAAGTACCTAAAAACCCGCCAAATTAAGGATCAATTAATCTTATGATATGCTGCTCGTGTTGAGAATAGTCCCACGTCGTCTAGTTTCCTGGGTTTCCACAATTAATAAGCCTTGGGCAACCCTTTACACCCAATTTTGCTATAGGCATTAAAGAAGAGTTCAAACGATTGAAATTTCCGGCCTAATTCAATAAAGAATGATGTTATTAGAAATGAAATATGCACGTACCTCAACCATTTCAGGACTTCCATAATCTTGAATTATACCAGCAAGTTGAGCACTGTCACAATTATAAGGCAAATTACCAAAGTAAAGCTTAGTGTTTGTTGTAGCTGCTGCTACACCTTCGTTACTATTACTACTGGTTTCTTCGTCACCCGGTACTTGATCACCGCTAGGAACCGCCACTTCAGCTATTCCATCTTCTTGACTATCCTCATTTGATGTTTCGTCCTTAATCTCTTCAGCTAACGATGATGTTTCAGTAACTTCTGAAACCTCGTCTTGCTCAATAGTCGCAGATATCTTAAAGGTACTGCTCGATTTTTGAGAAGGAGAATTCATACTGATGTTGCAAAACGATTCGTGAAGCAAGGGAGAGTGAGACATTAATGATGATGATGTTCCTGACGGTAATAACACTGACGGTGTTCTCACGTTACCAATGCAGGCAATTCTAGGAAGAACAAAATCGGATGCCGGAGCATATTGTTTTACTGATGAAGCCACGCGACATGTAGTAGTAGTAGTTGCTGTTGCTGAGAAGCATGATCCCAGGGTTGCTCCTGCAGCTGCAGCCATTTATTTACCCTTTGGTTTTCTAGGTAAGGTGGCAATGGAGGTGGTGGTTTATTCTGTTATAGAAGTAATTGGTGTGGTGTGGTGTGGTTCTGTATGAAAAGAGAGAGAGTGAGAGGAGTGAAATGTGTAATGAAGAGGTTGGGTTATCTAGTATGATGTGGAAGTTTTACGTCCAATGAGAAGGAAAGATATCACAAAGATAAGGTTCCATTTTCCACATAGGTACTGGTGGTGGTACATCTTGTTTTCTATTTTTCATGCGATTGGTATCTGTATGTGTATTGAGTGTGTACATGCCTCTCTACTGGGATGGTAAAACCTTTTTTTTTATCTTTTGACAGGAAGAATTGAACCTTCGACCTCCAAATTGTAAGGTGAAGACCCACTTGGCCATCTTCCTGATGGTTAAGGCTTAAGGGGCATAACCTTACCTCCAGTGGAAAAGAAACAGTGAAAAATGAAAGGCAAGAGTACAAAGAATTATCGAAATCCATACGAGCGCAAGATATTTCTATCTGCCCCTACTACACACTTAAGAAAATCAGGTATCTCATTCCACATTGTGAGTTGCCCATTAAGCTAGGACAATGAATTTGTATTAGCTCCCCATTTAGCTAGGACATCAGCCCAAAATTTTCAAGGATCTGATAGATCCAAGTTTCAACCAGCTTTAATAGGTTTTTGAAGGGCTTTTTATATCAAATGGTTGCTAAAGGGGGCACTTCCATGGCCGCTACAGGTAACTCTAGAAAAGAAGTAATCATGAAATTTGTGATTCACAGTGGTTATGAACAGGCTAACTTGAAAACATACTTATTCTTGAGTCGAGTAGTGCAGCACATTCCTCAACAAGGATAACTCATACCACCAGGTAGCCAAAACCACTGCACTGAGCAAGCAAGCAACAAATCTGAGCAAGGTTAAATTAAATCTCCCTGTTGAAAAACACTGCAGACTTGATGATGGGTTTAGCCATTGGTGCCTGCTGCACTCCGAGGGTCTACCAACAAATAGTTTAACAAAAGATGCACGGAAAAAGTAAACAAACGTCTGTGCAAGTGAACAAGTATAAAGATTGTTAATCAGTAGTAATGAGCTACAAAGACGTTAATTCCTTTGTTAAATGCAACTAAAGCAGTAGTGGCGACAGTAGGAAGAAAAGGTATTGGCACTGTGAACTCACAAACAAGTTCTACATCCCACGTGCAGTTAATCTAATACAAGGAAAAGGAGGGAACAACAAAAGAAAAGAAACTCCCGCTATAGTAAGTGCAGAGTGCTGTTGCTCCGGCAGCTGGAGCTTGTGCTGCTGAAGACACCACTGACTGTGCATAAGGTTGCTGCACATATACCAAATAAAAAAAAAAAAAAACAGAAAACGTTTACCTTCCGTTTCCAGAAAAACTAGTCAAATGCTCAAACAAAAAGTAAACTGAAAGCAAATCAAAAGAAAGGCAATTCAAAACCAATCTTAATCTATTGTAAACAGTTTTGCAGAAAAAAAATAAGATACATATTTGGCAAAACCAAAAGGAAGAAACAATGCGCAAGCTCTACTTCACTATAATCATAAACCCAGAAAGAGCCATTTAAAAGACGATTAAGAGACATAGGGAACCATGGATTATGGAGCACAATTGAAAGCAAACACGACAGGTTTTTAGAAATTAGAGATGAAGTTACCAGATGTCAACAACATTATTAACAGCTAACAACAAAATTTGTCTGATAGTCGATAGACTATCAAAGATAGAAAATGCAATTCATTGATGCCAAAGACCCTAACCCCATTGGAAGAAGCAAAAGGTCATCAGAAACTAACAAACTATGTCTTTTAAGCATGTACACCAACTACCAACTGTTATTTTAGCAAAACATTCTTCTAACACACTTAGCATCAAAATTAAGAAGATAACTTGTTTCTACTAACGAAGCGCTCCTGCACATTCACTTTATGTAAGAACCCAGCATAAAGAGTTGACTATACTCTCACTCACCAGGTACAAAAAAACGGGAATACTGAACAAACAGCACAAGTAATATTTATGACTGTTCGAACAATATTTATGGTTCCCTTTTTCAGTGGCAACAGCCTGCTCGAAAAATGATGAAGCCTCTTCGGTATTACACTGTAAAACCCGAAGATAGGGCATAAATTTAAGAAATATGATGCCAAGACTAGTGGAATCTACAGAAGGCTGTAAGAAATCTTACTAGTCGACGTTCCCTGTTGGCATGCTTAATAATGGCATCCTGAATATCCCCACTCCGTTCTCTAAATCTAGCCGCGAAAAGATGAATTTCTGGCTGTTGCTGTTGAATATGCATGACATTAATGAGAGATTAAAAAACTGCTAGTATGTTTAGAGAACTTTTGCAAGAATATCACCATTGATGTGCATTTGACTTTAGAAATGGAACTGCAAAACTAATACACGGCAACCTAAATTCAAAATCATATTGACTTTATCTACAACAAGGACACAGCTCTTTTCTGGATTTTTGTTGTGTTGACACCAACACAACTAAAATGTAACACGTTGTGTGTACATTTGAAGTGCGATGCACAAGATGGGGATAAATAGTAGTTTTTTCCAACTAAATGCCTAGCAAGTAATACCAGATCCAGAGTACACTTGAAAATTCATTGAACTGGCTCAGTCCAAATTACGTGCCTGTATGGGCACGTCTTCATTTAAGCTTTCTTCCAACTGATACCATGTATCCTACAGTGGCACATGTATCCTAGTCAGACAAAAGAATACAGGATGCTAAGGCAGAATTAAATTGTGTATATTTCTTTTTCCTCTCCGACTATTGGTACAAAATGAATACTGGATAAAGAAAACTCTAGAAAAGTTGAACAGAAGTGTGGAATACCCTGACAAAGACTTGAGTAGCTCGAGTAAGAGCATTATTTGCAAGATCCGTTCTTCCTTTAACTTCCATGCTTAAAACATACCGTATCCAGAACTCAGGATAATTGGCGCACGCAATTAGGCATCGTTCATATAACTTGACAACCTATGTACCAATGCACAGTGTCACATTGTAATTCAATATGTATAAGAATATAATTATAAACTAATACTCCCTCCGTTTCAGGAAAAGAGTTACTTTCTCTTTAATTTTTTGTTCCAACAAAAGAGTTACTTTCATTTTTCAACATAACAAACTTTTAAAACTACCCTTGTTATTTTAAGAAATGTTATTATTCTCATTATAAAGATATATGTAGTATTAAACTTTTTGTTAAGGTAAATCTGGAAATAAATTATAAAAGTTATTCTCTCTCATCTTGCCTTAACAATTGTGCAAATAGGAAAAGTAACTCTTTTCCTGAAATGGAGGGAGTATAAAATATAACATCGAGAAATGCATAAGGAGTAGGCCCCTCAAATACGAGAGGGACCCTCCTTTCTTGGTAGAGACAGATGATTATGGAGATAAAGATACCTGCAGGTATGAGATTCGAATTTTAAAAGGATAACATTTGCTATACAACAATGTAGCATTAACCTTGAACATCTACTGACAAATGAGGGTTGAAGTACATAGCCTCTCACAAACCAAATGGTAGGACCATGCTTTAGCATCAGTAGTTCATTTTCACGTATTAAAAGTTGCTTCATCCAATGTTATGGTCAATAAAGACTATAAATGCAGCAATATGACATAGCCTCAAACAAACCAAATGGTCAATAAAGAATATAATGCAGCAATATGACTTAGCTGTAAGTCCATATCCATTCGAAGCAGAATATACAGTTAACAAGATAGAAGAACTAAAATCTACAACCAACTGAAGATGTGATTGTCGCAGGGCTGCTAAATATACTCATGCATACCTTGTTAAAGTCATCTTGACCTACTATAAAATCAAGATAGTTATGCCAATTTTGAAGCTCCGAGCTTTTGAGGGGGTACACATGGAAGTAAGGCCTCCTAATAGCTGTTTCAAAACCAACGATCTTGGAATCAAACTCTTTAGCTTTCTTATATGTCTCTTCCCTAACAGAGACATACTTCTCCAACTCCTCTGCTTCTGTTAAGCAAGCACAAACAGGTTTAAGAGAATTTTCTGGATCATCAGGGTGAACCTCGCTTTCAACGCCCTGGCCACTAGTTTCAGCGGCAGAAACTTCCTCAGCGGTCCTAATTTCTGATAGAGGCCTGTTTTCAGCCACCTCCTTGAAGCTGAGGACAATAGAATAAGGCAAAAAAAGAGATTTAAGTAGACAATAAGCATCAGAAAAACTTAAGATGAGAGTACTACTAGCTCCAGGTAATTGATCAAAGACTTAAGATGAGAGTGATTCAGCTTCTGTCAAGATATTAAGTAGCTTTCCCTATTTCGTGATTCTACTTTTTTCAATTCTAAGTGGATTAAACTTTATACCAAACAATAAAGAGATGATAAATGTAGACTATCAAGGGTAGATTGCATATGACACCAACACGCCAACACCATGCGCAAAGGACAAGGGTGTGGTGCTGACCAGACCCAGACATTATCAAAATAAACAAAAATCAAAATGCAGAAACAGTAGCAAAGCAATACCAGTATGAGCTCAAAACATACATAATATGTCAATATATCAAACAACACTAAAAAGGGTAAAAATTAATCCAACACCACATGCTTAAAATAATTTCGAAATATGCTACGTCTTGCAACTGAATGAGTTGTGTAACGCAGAACTACCTGGTGAAATAGCGATCAAGTTGTTGATTTGGACTTTCCAGAACTTTTGCGTAAATCGTAGCAAGGCGACCGTACTCCTGCTGCGAGTATTCATACTCGATAAGTTTATCCCAAAGAGGATATGACAGATAATCCGTCCCGGCGTAAGCCAAACCCCTTTCGAACAGCCTGAAAAACCAGACGAACGTGGAGCCTTATCATTACAGAACACAGTTCACCAGTAATAGTAATGCAACCATGAGAGCTAATCGAAGTGTGTTGAAGAATAAGAAAATTCACACTAACGGCCTATGATAACCTGCTGCACTTACCCTCCTGGAAACAAAAACCATATATGTCAGTAATGAAGCAGAGATAGGCCATCTTAACCCCTAACTGGATATGATCGAACAAGCAGCATTTTGTATATCGATGCATTCATGATTTCCGTAACGTGGCAAATTTAAAGAGAGAGTAACAGACTGAGAACTATATGACTACTACAGATGCCTTTGGAGAAATATAAAGGGAATACTCAAAATGAGCTCAAAGTAATGTAATAGAAGTCCTATAACTATTGAACCTATTAAATAGCCTTGAGATAGGGTTTGCAATCAGAAAATCACTATTCCAAAATGCATCCCCATCAAACCTTCCACCAAAAATTGGAGATAGCACTGTTGCAGGCATACCAAAATAAGATTAGATTGAAACAGAGCAAATTCACATCTCAATTAAAATATCATGTGTACATGACTCCAATCTCCAACAATCATATGTCAACCAAGAAGTCAATACCTTCGAACAGTTACAGGATCTTCATAATTCAACGACATGGAAAACGCACAATAATGCAACCAAATGTACACAGAATAAGTCGCGGATACAACTGCCCGCTCATACACCTCTACGACTTTGTCGAGAGATGCCAGGCATGCTTCATGGTCTGCGTACTTCTTCCAATAACCATAACACAACGGGAATTCTGCTAAATAGGCATCATAAACTTTCTCAATTTTTGATATATTATACGAGTTCATTAATCTATAAGGAATAACTACCAAAATGGAGAGGTGACTACCAAGCAATTCCCAGTCATAAAATAATCCAGTTAACCTTGCAAGTGAATGACAAGCTCTAAATTAGGATAAAACTGCATTAGCAGAAAGACGTTTTTTGTTTCTAGGATAGCTATGCATGAGTCATTCCAGAGAAGGTAATTTGCAATGGACGTATTAAGTAACAGAAAATAAAGCTTCAGATAATAGTCATAATGGCAGAAAAACACAGAGGTTGAGCTAAGTCAGGGGCCTTCTATGGAAGGAAGCTGAAAAGATCTGAGACCAAATATCTGACAACTGTAGTGTATTCCAGATGCTATGGAATTAATTGTAGGAATTTATAGAGTCCGGCTAAACAATAAAATACCTCGGCCACCATTTCCGTCTCTTCAATCAGTGCAGTCCAAGCATTGAAATCTAATGAGTTGGACTTGACTATGCTCCACAGTTGCTCTTCTGAAGTAGAAACTGCTGAAATGTTAGACATGATAAAATCGTTAAACCGAAGCATCCTCATTGTAACCACATGATTTTTCGCTGAAACCTACTGATCAACTGCCATAATGTACTTGAACGGAGCTAAGGGACTGAACAAAGGATTCTAAAGGAACAGAAATCTCATATAATGAAAAGAAAAGGAAAATTTACCAGAATCAGCTTCAACCGGTTGCTCACCATTCATACCGTGATTAGTTGTAGCATTGCCGTTCACAGAATAATTATAACCCCCAGCTTGCACGTTTTCTTGGCTAACATTATTGTGGCTAATATATGTTTCTATCGTTTTATCACCATCTTCAGCTGAAGTAATAGGTGCTTCTTACATAATAATATTGGGATCCGCACTGTATGTAGTTTGATCACTTACATTCTCATCCGTTGAGATGGCATTTGAGGTCGCATTCTTGTAATCACCAGATGGGTACTCCATATCAGCAGAGGCCGGAGTAACTAGAGTTTCACTATCGCCCATTACTGTAATTTGAGATAACTGATGAAGCTGCAATCACACATTCCGAAAAATGAACAACACTAATTAGATGGGAATACTGAAGATATTAAAAGGGACAAAATAACAGTTATAGATGGATAGATATTAAGAATCCGATGACTCGATTTCCGATGAAGCGACCAAATTAGCCGCAGACGTATTAAGATGCTTATTAGGAATTGTGTTTTCTAAGTGATTAATTAAACCCTAAAACTACCAAACAACATTACAGGCTTACAGCAATGGGAGGAGGACGTACCAAAAGAAGGACGATGAAGAATAGAGGAAGAGAAGAGGAGAGGTTATAAACATCCTCCATTAACAATGAAATAATTTTGGTTCTAATTTCTCTAACTTATGTTATAATTTTGGTGGAGATTTTCTTCTAGTTTCGCTTCCCTGGAGCTTAATAGAATGTAACATTTACATTCTTTCACTGTGTTTACACTTAGCTCAAGTTAGCACATATTAGCTGTTGTAATTGCTCATGTTAGCACGCGTGGTTAGTCAGGTTAGTCTGTCAAAAGTGTACGTTAGCAGTGCACTGTGTTCTAGTATAAGAACAACCAAAGTCATTAAATCAAAACTAAGTTTTTCTAATAAATGCCGTGTATTCTTCAATCGTTAATAAAGAACAAGAATTACTCTCTTCATCTTGATTCAATCAATCTTCCATGGTATCAGAGCAATTCTTGGAAAAACTCTAAGGATTTTTTCGTTCAAATCGAATTCAAACTCGATTAAATGGATTATGCAATGAGTTCTTCTAGGAAATAATCAAATTCTCTTTCAAACAGTGGTGTTGTTAATAAGATGTTCTTGGGAAGAATCGATTTCAATTTCGATCTATTCAGTCTTTAATGACATTATCTTGGGAACAATCAATTTCTCTATCGACATATGCAGTCTTTAATGACATTTTCTTGGGAAGAATCGATTTCTTTTTCGATTTAGGAATTCTTTAATGCACAACACATTTTTTTTTCCCACAGAAGCATTTAACAAGAATCGTAACAATTACCATCAGTGATGTTCAAATTTTCTTCACTAATCAACACTATATAATGCACAGCAAGTGCAAGAGGTGATCTCTTCTAATTTCCTTCGTTATTCATTATTTCTTTTTCTCTCTGGTCTTTTCTCTTTGATTTTCATTACTGCTAAAGAATCACGAAATCAATTCAAAATCTTTTTTATCAATATTCTTCTTTATCCTAAAGATTTTATATCTGCTACTCTATGATTCGAGAATTCCCATCAACAATGGAAAACTCAACTGCAAGTTCAATAACAAAGATTCCTCTGAATCAACTCACCAATTTCATCTCTCTTAAACTCAAAGAGGATAATTTTCTTATCTGGAAAAATCTCATGTTACCTAGATGGATCCTACAGCTGCCCAGAACAATATACTAATTCACGAAATCAAGTCAATGGTGTGGAAAATCCATTGTACTCTGACTGGATTGATGAAGACTCCACAATTATTATGTGGATCAACAGTACAATATCCGAGTTTGTCATTGCTCATTTTGCTACTTCACAAACAAGCCATAAACTCTGACTCATATTGAAGAAAGATTCGCTAGATCTTCTTCAACTCATTCGATCCAACTGCGCACCAAACTTCTTGCAGTTAAACAAGCAACAAATCAATATCAATTTTATTAGATGAAATCAAAACTTTGTCAGACCAATTAGATGCTGCTGGTGAAGTGATGTCAGATAAAAAACTAGTGGTATTGATATTATCTGCTCTTAACTCTGATTATATTCCATATGCAACATCTATGAGACATAGATACCCACCGGTTTCCTGCATAATCTGCTCAGTGAAGAAGCTGTCATAAGTCAAAGAAATTTAGATCTATTTCACAACTCTGCAAATCATGCCTTTGCTGCTCCAATAAACTCATCAATATTTTCTTCTAGAAATCAATCTCCAAGTTACAATAATTATTCTCAATATTGTGGCATAGGACATCCCAGGTTCAATAACGCAGGTTCAAGATTTGGGAATAATAACTACAACAGAAGAAATATTTTTTCTGGAAGAGGTTCAGTGTATCAATCAACCTCTACTGCACATAAATTTCCGGTGAACTCTTCATCAATGGTGATTTGTCAGATATGCACAAAACTTGGTCATAGTGCTATCGAATGCAGAAACAGATTAAACATCTCATCTTACAATGCACCAAATCATCTGACTGCAATGTTAGCTTCAGCCAATATTCTGGGAGAAAATCCTTGGTATGCAGACACTGGTGCAAATAATCACATAACTCCAAACAAAGATGAACTTCAGGCTACCAGTATGTGGGAACTGACAAGATCCAAGATGCTAATGGAGAAGGTATGTCTATATCTCATTCTGGAAATTCTTTAAAATCAACTCCACGTCATCTCTTTACTTTGAATAATATTCTTCTAGTACCAAATGCAACCCAAAATTTGTTATCTGTCCACAAATTCTGTACTGATAACAACTGTTCCATAATCTTTACATCATCTGGTTTTTCTGTGAAGGACTTACACACTGGGAGGACACTTTTACAAGGCCCTCACAATAATGGGCTTTATCCCATTCATTTTCTTCAACACTCACCACAAAAAGCTTATTCAGCTGCTCCAGCCTCATTAACTTCTGAAATTTGGCACAGAAGGCTTGCTCATCCATCCTTCAAAACAATGCAATGCATCTCCAAAAGTATTTCATTACCTTCTATTATCAAACATCCTACTTTCTGTAATGAATGGATGCTAGGAAGAAGTCATAAATTGCCATTCCAAATGTCTTCTAATTTCAGTTCTTTTCCTTTAGAATTGCTTCATATAGATATATGGGTCCTAGTCCTGTAATGTCTAGGTCTGGTTTCAGATACTATGCAATAATAATTGATGATTTTTCCAAATATAGCTGGCTCTTTTCTCTGAGTGACAAATCTGAGTTTAAACACATATTTTATAAGTTCAAAGTGTTCATAGAAAAACAACTTCACCTTTCTATAAAGAAGATAAGAACATATGGTGGGAGTGAGTTCTTGAACAAGGAATTAAGCTCATTTATAGTTCTGGAGGGAATTCAACATGAATATTCTTGTCCACATACACCTGAGCAAAATGGGGTTGCTGAATCAAAACATAGGCATCTGGTGGATGTTGGAAGAACCTTCTTAATTCAGTCTGGCCTAGGGGATATATTCTGGATAGGCGCTTTCAACACAGCCAACTACACTATCAATAGACTTCCCAATAAATCCTTATACTACAAATCTCCATTTGAAATCTTATTTAAACAACCACCCAATTACAATTTCTTGAGAACCTTTGGATCCTTGTGCTTTCCATGGCTGAGACCATATGCATCTACTAAACTTGCTCAAAGAAGCATATCATGTGTGTTTATAGGTTATGGCACATCTCAAAAAGGATACCAGTGTTTGGATCCTACTACAGGAAGGGTTTATATTTCTAGACATGTTCAGTTTCAAGAATCAGAGTTTCCTCTTAGAAAATTTCATCTTCCTAAGCCTGAAATTATCAAATCTTATTCTGACATTAATAACCTTCCCAAAGTTATATCACCCTACACAGATATGTCTACTGCATTACCTGATGCCTCTTCTTTACTCTCTAAGGAAATGACTCATGTGAACAAAGACACATCTAATATATCAACTGATCTGTCTAACACTCATTCCATGAACACAAGAGCTAAGTCAGGCATTTACAATCCAAAAGTTTACTCTAGTAAACATTGTCTCTATACTGCACTAGTAGCTCAGATTCCTCAACCGACACCAACCTGCTTCAGCCAGGCTAATAAGAACCCAAAGTGGAGACATGCCTTAGCAGAAGAGTATAATATTTTGCAACAAGCTAACACTTGGACAAAGGTTCCTTATCATGATTCGATGAATCTGGTTGGATGTAAGTGGGTCTTTAGAATAAAGTATAAGTCAGATGGTAGCATAGATAGGTACAAAACAAGGCTAGTTGATAAGGGGTTTCATCAGCAAAAGGGACTTGACTACTCCAAAACATTCAGCCTTGCCGCAAAGCCAACAACCATCAGAACTCTTCTAGCAATTGCAGTGACGTTTAATTGTTCAATCAACCAATTAGATGTAAGTAATGTATTCCTTCATGGAGACATCACTGAGAACATCTACATGTCACAGCCTCCTGGCTTTATAGATGAAGTTAATCCCAATCATGTGTGCAAGCTCAATAAATCCTTGTATGGACTGAAGCAAGCCCCAAGAGCATGGTATGCTAAACTGCAGTAGGTTCTGATCTCTTATGACTTCACTCTAAGTTATGCTGATGATTCTCTATTTGTCCAGAAGATGGGAACAAGAACCACTTATATTCTCATTTATGTTGATGACATTCTCATAACAGGTAATTCTTCATCTTATTGCACTGAATTTATTTCAAAACTTCAAACTCATTTTCCTATAAAGAATTTGGGATCTGTTCATTACTTCTTGGGACTTGAGGTTCAAAGAAATTCAAATGGATTGTTCTTGGCCCAGACAAAGTATGCTCTGGATTTATTGGAAGAGAATGAGATGATTGCTGCTAAACCATGTTCTTCTCCTATCCCTGCCAACTTTTAGTTAAGTGGCTGGGGAACCTCTAAGTGATCCTACTCCTTTTAGATCAATAATAGGGGCTTTGCAATACTTAACTTGGACACGGCCAGAAATATGTTATGCAGTTAATCAAGTCAGCCAACATATGCAACAACCAAGCACAGCTCACCTCATTGCAGCTAAGAGGATACTGAGATATATCAAAGGTACACTCAACTATGGGCTCTACTTCACAAAGGGAACTCTCTCTATTAATGGCTTCAGCGATGCTGATTGGGCTGGAGACTCAATCACTCGCAGAAGTACTGGTGGGTATTGCCTGTTTCTTGGTACCTGCCCTATATCTTGGTCAAGTAAACGATATGCAATAGTTTCCAGGTCTTCAACGGAGGCTGAATTCCGCAGCCTTGCAAATGCAGTTGCTGAGGTGATGTGGCTTAGTAAACTTCTCACAGAAATGCACATCACACCAACTAGCAATCCAAAGCTTCTTTGCGACAACATAAGTGCAATCTCTTTTTCAACTAATCCAGTTTTCCATTCTCGCATGAAACATCTTTCAATCGACTATAATTTTGTTCGAGAATTGGTCAACTCCAAGGCACTGTCAATATCTTACATCTCAACCACAGATCAGGCTGCAGACATCTTCACTAAGGGTTTTGCAGGTCCGAGATTCTCATCTTTGAGGGACAAACTGAATGTCCAACCACTTTCTGGATCCTTCAGTTTGAGGGGGCATAATAGAATGTAACATTTACATTCTTTCACTGTGTTTACACTTAGCTCAAGTTAGCACATATTAGCTGTTGTAATTGCTCATGTTAGCACGCGTGGTTAGTCAGGTTAGTCTGTCAAAAGTGTACGTTACAGTGCACTATGTTCTAGTATAGAACAACCAAAGTCATTGTGTACTCTTCAATCGTTAATAAAGAACAAGAATTACTCTCTTCATCTTGATTCAATCAATCTTCCAGAGCTAAGATCATCTTTCCAGTTCCTCATAATCAATAAAAAAAATTATTAATACTACAAGTTGATCACTGTCACAATTAAATAAAGAATTAAATATGTAATTTAGAAATGAAATATATACCTCAACCATCTCACTACTTCCCGTGATCTTGAATTATTCCAGCAAGTTTATCACTGTCACAATTATCAGAAAAATTACAGAAGTAAAGCTTAGTGTTAGTAGCTCCTGATCTTCATTACTATTACTACTGGTTTCTTCTTCTTCTGGTACTTGATCACCACTAGGATCGTCCATTTCAACTATTTCATCATTTTGACTATCCTCATTTGTTTTTTCGTCCTCAATCTCTTCTGCTAATGATGATGTTCCTGACACTGGTAACACTAATGGCAGAAATTCTAGAAAGAACAAAATCGGAGGCCGAAGCATACTGATTTAATGATGCAACCACACGACAAGTTGTAGTAGTAGTTGCTGTTGCAGAGAAGCATGACCTATGGTTGCTCCTGCAGTTGCAGCCATTTATTTTTCGGTAGGACCCTTTGGTTTTCTTGGTAGCGGGCTGGCAATGGAGGCGGTGGTTTTTTCTGTTAATAAACTTTTTTTAGTTTTTTCTGTTAACAAGTTCTGTAAGCCCGTGCATTTGCATGGGCTAGTTCATTAATATGATTATGAAGCCATGACCCATGAGCAGATTTGTTAACCCAAAAATCAATACTCATTATTACCATTCAAGATATTCTCACCAAGTAAAAAAAATAAAAACTAATATTGTTTTTAAGGTTATTTATTTGACCGTATTTTTAGAAGGTTTTAATAAAAATGGACTTTTAATCTACTAAAATGTAGGTGAATTTCGTTAGATCTGGTTTACCACTATACAAAAATGAATTCATTTTTGTTTTTTTATTATAGAAAAAATATGGCTAGTAAAAACGCATTCGTATTTTATTTACAAAAATATATATGCATAATAAAAAACAGATTCCTTTTTTAATTGCAGAAACAGAAGTGGATTCCTTTTTTAATCGCAGAAACAAAAGCGGATTCCTTTTTTAAATTGAAAAAACATTATATAAAAACGGATTCTTTTTTTAATTAAATAAATATATATATGCATAGTAAAAATGGATTATTTTTTTCCTTTTTAAAATTGCATATGGCTTACGACCCTTTTTCATAGTCCAAAAAACAAGAATGCAAATTTATATTTCGTTGCAATACATACCTTGTAATAGAAAATTATAATTCTAATCTCCAATGGAAATTGTTATTTTAGTCTACACAAACTCATATAACACCACTTTAAAGTGCCGATTCTTCAATTTTTCACTGCAATTGAGCCAAAGTTATCACCATTTTTGATCAATCCAAAATAAGGTTTCAATAGAAAAAAAAACTGTTGAGAACCATTAACTGCGCCACCACAACAACCACCAGTAACACCAACTCGACCGCCCAAAGAAATCTTATTAAGGACTTCACTAAAACTAGAATCAACAACCCTGCTATCATCAAAATAATAACACCACCACCAGCGCCATTAAGTCAAGGAGCATCATTGAATTACCATCAGTTGAAAACCATCAACAGTACCACCATTATTAGCCATCACTGCAACAAAATAATCCATCATTAAAAAGAAGAAAACAAAAAACCGTTGAACTCTTTTTTAATCGCAGTACCACCACAACCTCCAAGCGCAGGAAAAATTTGAACATGACATACCATCATCACCACCACTAGTGACAACGAGCAGAAACAAAATAGGATTCCATCACCAGTACCTGAAAACAAACCACCACTATATATCCAAAATTCAAGACTCCCACCAACACAAACCAGAGGGGGAAAAGGAAACTTAAATCCTAATAATAAACTAGAAATGTACCTGATTTACACAAGATATTACTCGATTTAGTCCATGAATGGCCAAATTGAACAAGATCAGAGAACGTCAAAGGATCTTGAAGGGGTGGAAAAGAAGAAACAAAAGATGAGAGCATGCTAACAATATTTTTGAGATTTGATATTATTCTTTAGTTTCCATAAACTTAATAATATATGTTTGTTATTATTGATGATACTAATTGTAGATGATGGGTTTTTGTCAGGGTAAAATAGTAAAATAGCACAATTGTACTCAGACACCAAATCAAGAATTATGCTAAACACAAAATGTAGCTTCTACTAACTAAATTTAGCCTTGGCCACGTCAATCCTTGCTTAAGGAATCAACCAATGGCATAAACATCCTTCATTTAACATCCAATGCGCAAGCAAATGGCCTAGAGGCCTAAAAAGGCGTTTTTACACCAAGCTCCTCAGGCATAATTCTGCACTGTCATGTACAAAGTCGTGATCTGGGAGCAATTGGTAATAAATCAAGGGATGAGTTATATACCAAATTCTTTGTATGGATGTCCGCTATAACATATTAAAAAATAAAATCAAACAGACAAACGAGCTAAGAGATATGATAAAAACATTCAACTAAGTCACAGCTGAAAAATTCTTGAATTCTTCCCGACTTTTGTTTTTTTTGTCTTTTTTAGGACCTTAACGAACTCAAAACTCAAATCCTTCCAAGTTGGGAGATATATGGTCTTCCGAGCATCAAAAAATTAGGGTAGATCATCGAAAACGGACTCTGTATGAAGATTTTACAGCGTTTTCAGTGAAAACCCTAAATCTGAATTCTTTGATGACGAAATTTCAGAAGAAATCTCTGGTCCATCCAAGTCAATGGGGTTGATGCCCCTTACCTTCTCCATCATAGGTGAATCAAAGCTTGTCCTTCTTCGGATACAAAGCTCGTCCTGCTTAAGCTTCAAAATAGAAACGCTTAAAATAAGATTTACAACACTTATAAGGCCAGTTCCTATGCACCCTCTCAAATGGGTTAGTTTTTCTAGCCAGGTGGCTGGACAAACAGGGTGCACCACTATGGGAAATGCTCTGGGCGATGGGAACTATGTTGAAAAACATAGCATTGATCGCTGGCGATATATGCTATGTCGCTCGACAAAGAGCGAGCCGCTAACGACTACTTTCAGGACACAGACGGATTCAGGAAAAAACGGCCAATTTTCCTTCTTCTATACATATACCCCAAAAATTTATTTCAACTCACACCATTCTTTACCTATTGCTACAATCCATATTTCTTAAACTATCTAACTTTTAACTCACAGTCGATGGATTGTTCTGATGATGAAGCTAAATTATTATGGATCAGTTTAAAACACAGCAAGAAACTTATGTTCGGGTGTTGCAACAAATGTAGGCTGAGTCGAATGAAGACATAGAACTTACCAACCTTTTGTTAGCAGCAGAATCATCGGGGAAGATACCAAGAGCTCCTGAGCCAAAAGAAGTATTCACAAGAAGATATGCGTATCGTGGGCGGGAAGAAGTGGCACCTGAAACTGATGCACGATTATTTCGCTAGCGACTTACTCTTTGTCGCTCGACGAAGACTATGACGCGCATAGCATCTGCTCAAACATGAAAGTTTGAGAGGTCAATTTGATCATTTGCTATGTGCATAGTGGGTGTTTTTGACTAAAGTTGATCATTTGCTATGTGCATAGGACTTGGCCTAAGCGTGTCAAAGAATATTCCCAAACCCTAATTTGATATTCTCAAATCCCTAATTTTGGAAAGGAAGGCGCGTCCACCTTTCTTGCTCCCAACGTGTGCGCCATAGCTAAATATCTAAGCTTGCGCATATGCTCCTAGGACAAATTCATGTGTCTTCATTCAGAGACCAAACTCACACTTCCTATCTTAGCCAAAACTTGGCGTTTTAACTCTTTCATCCTCAACATGTGAGGCTTAGTGTAAAGATTAAAAAAACGTCAACGTCTGAGCTCTTGTTCAAATAGGGTTTTAATTCTTACCCTAAACTCGTGCTTCTTAGGTAAAAGAGGATAGCTTGTGCTACTTTGCTCAAGAAACATTTTCGTGCGTCAATGCCACTCTTATCTGAATGATGTGTTTTATTATTTTGCCCTTAACGTGTGAGCCTTAGTATAAAGGTAAAAAATACATGTGTCTTGCCTCTTCGACTATACTAAGACGCGTTTTGCCTTGAATTCGTGCTTCTTAGGTTAAAGAAAGCAAACTCGTGTGTCTTAATTCTTGTACAAGCTCGTGTGTTTTGTTTCAATTGGAAAAACTCGTGTAGCTTAGCTAGTCCTTTCAACTAAGGAACCCTAACGTCAGCTTGTAGTGCTTGCTTATTAGGGTTTGCTGCATACATACGAATTTCAAAACCCTAATTTATTAGTCAAAGGCCATGCTAGGTCTCATTCATATGTGTGGCCTCTCACACATATATTTTCACGTGTGACCTCTCACACATATTTTTATGTGTGGCCTCACGCATATATTTTCATGTGTGGCCTCTCACACATATATTTTTATGTGTGGCCTAACGCATATATTTTCATGTGTGGCCTCACACACATATATTTTTATGTGTAGCCTCACATAAATTTTTCTCATGCTCAACAACATACACTTATTTTTACAAAATAAGCATGTCAATACAAAATTGACTAAGTTAAACATATTGTTCTTTATACACAAATAAGTACATATCTATATTGTATTTAGTCTATCAAGACTCATCATCCTAGTCAAGCAATACATGGCTAAAAGACTAAGCAAGTCCCATTTGACTTAATATTACTAGTAGTACTCAATACTAACAAATTTACACGAGACAATCAAATGTCACAAATGGGGGGAAATCCACTAGGGTATTGGTCTGGCGGTCTACGACATGTGGTCTAGCATTGCACCCACTAAAGAGAAATTCTGGAACGTTCGATCAGTAGTTGAGTAGAGGAGTGGTAAGTTGAGTAACTGACTATTCATCCTTAATCGAAGTGGAGAGTAGTTGTCAACACCTTTTCCACCTTCTCCACTTCACCACTACTCAACCATCGAAACTTTCTTCCAGAGAAGAGGTCAAGTGGTTACAATAGCTATGATATAAATAGATTCCCAATCTATTGAACAAAGAAAAGAAAACAAGTTTGAATTGAACTAAAACTCTAAGTCGGAATTTGAGACAAGTTTAACATTAGAACAATTCAAATCGAATAACTCGATCATTCAACCTTCTCACACATAAAATTGTTCATAGATATTTACACTAACTACATCCTAAATAGTCTAATACTCTGACATTAATTATTTTCTCGCTTCCATCCATAAGACCAACCCTTCTCCTTCTCATTTGTGATTGAAGCAAGACTGGAATGGCCATTGCTTGGTTTAGGCCAAGATTGTACAGATTGATCTCTCGAATCTAAATAAAGTACTTCAACAATACAAATTTTTAAGGATGACGAATTGTCACATGCTCTCCCTATTTTTCCTAAATTACCCTTCAATTCGTTTTTCCCCACAAATATTTTGGCGATCACAGTGGGAGATCAATCTCTAAGTTAAATTTTTTCAATTTCTTGAATTTTCCTTAGTTTTAAAAGCGGTGATCTTAGGTCAGGTTCAATAACTAATTCTCAATACCAATTCTGCTACTACTAACGTTGGTGATCCTAATACAAGATACGCGTGCCTAAACTCAGGCAATCGACTACAACTACACCTGCTTTGATGGAGAAAGTCAGACCTGCTAAGAATGAAGAAGCATGTAAGACTTGTTTTAACAGACGACTCCCAAGTAAGCAGTACAACATTCAACCATCTGTAGGTGTTGTGATTGAAGGAGGAAAAAACAAAGCTTCAGCACCAGAGCAACAACCAAGGGAAAATCCTGTCTCTGCTGACTTCCCCAACTCTTAGAGGAGGATTGCGCTTGGAGACTGAAATAGTACATAGAAAGCGTTTCCTTGTCAGGAGTTTCATCATGTCTAGAGATTTATAAATCAAACAGTTCAATCCATAATGGAACACATATGTAGGCTTATCTACTGTTTGAAGACGCAACACGAAAATATTCTTACCGCCTTCAACCATGTTGTGTCTAGAAAATTACTATCCTTCACTAATCAACATAATTGATATTAGCACGCCCATCAACATCATCTTTGCCAAAACACTGAAAGCTACAGGAGTCACTCGAAAGGAAGACATCTACTCTCCAATGATGATCAAAGACCCTAAAGGGAAATCAATAGAAGCATATGGCTACATCATCCTTGGAGTAACAATGGGGAAAACTCAGACACAAGACAAGGTATTGGTACGCTCATAGCTCCACATTAACCAGGTTACAATTCCCACCATACTTGTAGCGACATTTCCACATCTACAAAGAGATATTAAGCAACCGGGGAGACTAGATGAACTTCCGTTATACCTAGAAGAATATCATACTTTGATGGTTATGAAGCAGGAACCTGGAGAGGATGTTGTCTCGCATGTCTAGAAATACTACACTCAAGTAGGACTCACCTGACACCTCACTCTGCCTCTGAGCAAGCCTCACTCTTCACATATTTGGGGACTCGGTATTGGACATCATATTCAAGACTTTGAATCGAAAAAAATTTGTCATTACCATCTTTATTCATGGGAACCCCTGTTTTATCTTTTGAAGAAGATTCGTTTGTTTGTTCTGCATCTACAGAGAACATAAGGTTGAAGATGAACATCGTATTTACAACATGATGCTCACCAAAAATTTATCATCTACTGAAGCACCAGCTTGCATGCCATGCTTCATGTTCGAAGAGTTCACACAAGCTAAGATCCATGTTCTACTCGTGTTCAAAGGATTAAACGTTCTTTTAATCATTTCCCCTTTTATCGACATCTACACACCAATCTGATATTACATTAATACTACTCAAGAAGACGTAATGCTGCCAAAGTACTACCCTTGTCAGTAATAGAGACATTACTAGCCTACACATCGTGAGAAATTGATCAAATGGAAGAAGTTTGTACTCTTATGATATTTGAACGAGATGAGACCTATAAAATTCCCAGTGCAATGAGGCGCCAACGATTCAACAAGGAAAGGTTGCATACCTACTTCAATTGTTCGTCCCACTAGCAAATGACTACGTCAAGCCGAGATTTCCTGCTATTCTATTAGAGGATTGATGCACCAGCCTCCTCACCGTACAAAGTGGATAGGTCTTTCTGTTGCAGAACCACATCCTACATCCAGCTGTGAACCCTTGGGTCTTCTTCTAAGACCGACTACCTATGAGGAGCAGAGCCTTCCATGTACGTTCTATCTCAAACTGCTTGATTTCCTCGACGTCGGCGCCGACTTCGACTCTAATTTTCATCCAAGTTCTTGCTCCAGCTACAGTGCATCAGCAACAACCAACAATACATGATTAATTTCTAGAGACATAATAACTCAATAAAATAATGTTATGTTTATTCTAGTGGTGGATTCCAAGTGAGCTACACTTGGGGATTGGTCATTGACACGAGGTTTCTTCTTCCCCAACATATTATAAAATCCACCATCTCTGAAAGACTGGTTATTCAAAGAACTAGATCATTGATGGAAAATTCGTATAAAATTCATTCACTTTATGAAGGATCAACGCATTCATCAATTTTAATCATAATCAATTGGATCATTAAGTTCAACAACATACAAATTTCCAATTCAATTAGGCTACAACTTCAGCATCAAAAGATGAATACTCATGAGGGGAGGACTGTCTGTCTCCTCTAATTGCTTCTCTGAGATTAACATAGATTACTCTACCCCTATCAACGTTGGATGCTCACCTTGGCTCGACGCCTCTACACCTGCATTGCCACACTTGGGGGTACAACACATATAAATTCGATAATGAATCACGCCTAAGATGGATTTTTGTCTACATCAAGAAAACTATTAGGGTTCATCACCAGCCTCTCCTGACTCTGTCTTCCACCTTACTGCTACCAGCTATAACTTGAGTCATCATATCCCATTCACTAGTGTTCTATCTCTTGTCTAAAACTACCTTCTACTGCTTGCAACTCCTTATAGCATCAACTCCATGCCAAAGTCAGTCTTCTTCGAATTCGAGTTTTTGGACGCCTCCAAGTGGTATACCCAAGCTATTGCATACTTAGTATCCTAAATTTGAAAAACGTACTTGTGGTTGAGGAATGGGGCAATGCATCCTCCATAAAAGTTGTTCGTACATGTCTCTGCTATAACATACTGAAGGGGTGCGTCAATCGGATACCCGATCTAAGAGATATGGATCTTACACTAGAGTCTATAGAATCTGAAAATTTACACGGGACTACTAATCACGGATGTTCAAGCATGATTTACCGACCTAGCAAACCCCAACTTAATTGATTCTTGTTGTATATGATAGCTTAGCCTCTTGACTTCGAAATTTTGGGTCGAACGCATCAATCCAAGTTTGTATGAGGATTCTAAGGCCTTTTCCCTGGAAATTATACCTGTCTGAGTTTTCTGAAGAGGAGTCTTTACAAGTTTCAGTTCATACAATCTTGCATCTACCTCCTCAACTTATTCGAAGACTCGTATATATAAATATTAAGTCATGACGGAGCATGAAACCCAATATATTTTCTCAATAAGATGCAACATCACTTATCCATGGTCGTTACTTACATGCGAACCAAATCAGTATCATCCCTTTGTCTTGTCGAAAAACACCTCCTGACCGTTCAACACTTGGGGACTTGATCTTATTGTCAAGATCAATTCATTTGTAGTAACCTCATAATCAAGTCAGTAACACTCAATGTAATCAACGAGAATAATAAGGCATGATCAACAGAAGCTCTTCATACCAAGGCCGGCATACAACTAGGAAACTTGCTTCTTCTGATGATCACACATAAAGTGGGGCTACTTCACTGCTTCAACAACGCTAGAATTCCAATTGGAGATAAACAATGGAGTCAAGGTCGTCCTCCCAAGAGCATATGATGCTAGTAAAGAAAGAACGTGAGGTGCTGCTCCCATGTTTTCATGTGAATACTATTTACGTAAAAATAAAATAAAATAAGGAGGTTACTCGGTGATGAAAAAGAGAAGTAGCTATTCCATTTTGTATCGAATGGAGTTACCAAGTCCGAGAAGGAGATGGTCTCTCACTTATCCATCCATACACAACCTCTCACTTATCCGTCCAAGCCTCATCCCATGCTTGTCCATCCGAGCATGGTCTTTCACATGTCCATCCGAACATGGTCTTTCACATGTCCATTTGAGCATGGTCTCTCACATGTCCGTCGAGCCGCGGCCTTCTCCATTGCCAATCCAACCATGTGAGCTTGCTTTGTGTACTTAAAAGCATGAACTGCTGATGTTGGATCCCAGATGATGATGTTGCGCCTCTATGCATCTCTGTCGATCATTCCTGACTTACATATCCATCAACATGGCGATATTCGAAGTTCAAACCAACTGCAATATCTCTGGTAATATCTAAAAACTAAGCCTTGTTATTTGATTTTCATCTAAAATCGTAAAAAAAATATGTTTTTGACTCGGGTTTCAGAAATATCAAACTTCATGATTTCACAAAGAACTTGAAGGAAGGTGTTCATCCTGTCTCTCTCTACCTTTATTTATATATACATATATATATATATATATATATATATATATATATATATATATATATAATATCTATACTGAATCTACATTGATTGGGCATCTCCTAAATGGATTGACCACTAGTATAGAGCGTTATTGTCCTCAGAATACCACTAGTATTGGTTACAATTCCTCACCATATGTTCTTTGACTATGCAGAATATACATCCATAACATATTATTGTTCATGAATGGATACCCAAGCTCCTAGATGGATTGCTCACTAGTATAGAGCGACTTTGTCCTCAGAATCACATGGGTGCTTGATGCGGCTCCTCTCAGATATTCTCGAGCTATACAAAATATTCAGAACATACTCTTATTCCATTCTCTTCTTTGGATTTGTTTTTGAACAACCTAGCTCCTAGATGGATTATACACTAGTATAGATCAATTCGAAACTTGTTCCAGGTGCAACGATTCTGCAACTGAATCCCTTGAATATGTTCCATATATACATATCAATATTAAGACTCATATTGAGTAATATTGGTTCATTATTATATTCACAGTATCTATATAGACCTTCAGTACTTGAAGACTATTTATAATACAATATTGAATTCATCCATGACCAACTCCCAGTTGAGTTTCATGGACCTACTATTGTTCTATATTCATTAAGGCTCCCATTGAACAATATTGAACTTGTCTCAAGTCACAGAACTTACATGGCTGAATTTCTTGAACTTGTTTTGTGTATGTATCAATGCTCGGATTCTACTCATCTCAGTATTCTAACGGCAGCACTGCCTCAACACTCATCTCAGTGCTTTGAGGCACTACTGACTCAACACTCATCTTAGTGTTCTGACAACATCACCGCCTCATCACTCATATTAGTATTCCGCAACACCACTGCCTCAATACTCATCTTAGTATTCTGAGGCCATCACTGCCTCAACATTCATCTCAATATTCTGAGGCACCACTGCCTCAACACTTATCTCAGTGTTCTGAGGCACCACTGCATCAACACTCATCTTAGTTTTCTGACGGAATCACTTCCTCAACACTTATATTAGTGTTATATGGCAGCAATGCCTCAACACTCATCATAGTGTTCTGACGGCAGTATTTTCTCAGCACTCTCTACAACCAACTATTGTTCCAAATACCTTCATGTTGTTGTTACGCTAGAAGAAGAATGCTACAAATACCTAAGAGTACAATCGCAGAAAGAGCAAAACTTGCTCAAGCAATTGCTACTCTTCTAGTAATATCTAACCATTAACATATTTATTTCGTCTGGCAGACCACCATCTAATGCTTACCACCCAACATTACTCGTTCTGCGCTAATCAGGGGACTTAATGTAGATGGTGGGTTTTTGTCAGGGTAAAATAGTAAAATACCACAGTTGTGCTCAGAAACCAAATCAAGAATTGTGCAAAACACAAAATATAGCTTCTACTAGATAAATTTAGCCTTGGACACGTCAATCCTTTCTTAAGGAAGCAATCAATGGCATAAACATCCTTCATTTAACATCCAATGCGCAAGCAAATGGCCTAGAGGCCTAAAAAGACGTTTTTACACCAAGCTCCTCAGGCGTAATTCTGCACTGTCATGTACAAAGTCGAGATCTGGGAGCAATTGGTAATAAATCAAGGGATGAGTTATATACCAAATTTTTCGTATGGATGTACGCTATAACATACTAAATAATCAAATCAAATGGACAAACGAGCTAAGAGATATGATAAAAACATTCAACTAAGTCACAACTGAGAAATTCCTGAATTCTTCCCGACTTTTGTCTGTTTTATCTTTTTGAGGCCCTAACGAACTCAAAACTCAAATATTTTCGATTTGGGAGATAGATGGTCTTCCGGGCATCAAAAACTTAGGTAGATCATCGAAAACGGATTTCGTATGGAGATTGTACAGTGTTTTCAGCGAAAATCCTAAATATGAATTCTTTGATGACGAAATTTCACAAGAAATATCTCGTCCATCCAAGTCAAAGGGTCTTATGCCCCCTTACCTTGTCCTGCTTCGGATACAAAGCTTGTCCTACTTAAGCTTCAAAACAGAAATGCTTAAAATAAGATTTGCAGGACTTATAAGATTTGATACTCTCAAACCCTAATTTTGGAAAAGAAGGCGCGTCCACCTTCCTTGCCCCCAACGTGTGTACTTAGATAAAAAGCTAAGCTTGCGCGTCTGCTCCTGGGAAAAATTCATGTGTCTTCATTCATATTCCGAACTCACACGTCTTATCTTAGCTAAAACTTGGCATTTTTACTCTTTCGTCCTCAACATGTGAGTCTTCGTATAAAGAGTAAAGAAAACGTGAACGTTTGTGCTCTTATTCAAATTAGGGTTTTAATTATTTTACCCTAAACTCGTGCTTCTTAGGTAAAAGAAGATAGCTTGTGCGTCTTTTCTCCAGAAACATTTTCGTCAATGTCTCTCTTATCTGAATGATGCATTTTACTTTTTTTCCCTCAACGTGTGAACCTTAGTATAAAAGTAAAAAATGTATGTGTCTTGCCTCTTCGACTACACTAAGACGCGATTTTCCTTGAACTTGTGCTTCTTAGGTCAAAGAAAGTAAATTCGTGTGTCTTAATTCCTGGGAAAGTTCGAGTGTTTTGTTCCAATTGGAAAAAATTGTGTAGCTTAGCTAGTCCTTTCAACTAAGGAACCTTAACGTCAGCTTCTAGTGTTTGCTTATTAGGGTTTGATGCATACATACGGATTTCAAAACCTTAATTTATTAGTCAAAGGCCATGATAGGTCTCATCCATATGTGTGGCCTCTCACACATATATTTTCACGTGTGACCACTCATACATATTTTCATGTGTGGCCTCACACGCATATATTTCATGTGTGGCCTCACGCATATATTTTCATATGTGGTCTCACATACATTTTTCACATGCTCATCAATATACACTTATTTTTACAAAATAAGCATGTCAATGCAAAATTGAATAAGTTGAACATATTATTCCTTATACAAAAATAAATACATATTTATGTTGTCAAGCAAGACAGGGCTTCAGTCAAAAGACTAAGTAAGTTTCATTCGACTTAAATATAATTAGTAGTACTCAACACTACAAAATTTACACGAGACAATCAAATGTCACAAATGGGGAGAAATTCACTAGAGTATTTGTATGGCGGTCTACGACATATGGTGTAGCATTGCACCCATTAAAGAGAAATTCTGGAAAGTTGATAGACACATTTATGTGTCTGATTTATTCCCAATTTATATACTGGTAATGCTTATTTTTGTACTAATTGTGTTATTTTATGTGTGTGTAGGTCATTTTGGAAGAATAAATAATCGTGGAAAAATCGGGTAAAATAGTGTTAAAGGCTCCCGGAAAATTGATAAAGGCACCTCTAATGGAAATTGATAAAGGCACCCATCGACTTGTTAAAGGAACCCACTTCTCATATTTGAAATGAAATTTTGGCGGGAAACTATCTTCTCGATCTGTGAGGATTTGATAATGATTTTTGGAAAGTTGTAAGGAGTTAAGAGACACTTATTCTACTGCCCTATTTAGAAGGATTTTATACACAAGATCTAAAGTGATAAAATCTCGTATCAATTGGCCTATTCTCGCCAAACAAGAAAGAATATAATTTTGTTACGATTCTTACAAATCATATTATTACGTATGGATATCTTTCATATTCTCCCCAATCTGATTCCTATATCAATCGAAGCGTATTAAATAGCCAGCGCGACAACATCATCACTGAGATTTTATGTAGCAAGAAAATCAGATATAAATGATAAAAATATTTCCCGAGAATAATATTCTCATTGATGAAAGGATTTGCTCGAGATTTAATGGAGTTAAAGGGTTTTGTATTATAAATAGAGAAGATTGGAAGAGTTTGGGGGGGGGGGGGGGGGGGGGG
>JAJJMC010019063.1:14846966-14921101 GCA_023531435.1 Papaver californicum
TTTCTGCTTTATTTTGGGAAGATTGTGTGTGGCTGCTGCTTGTTTAATTACTTCTGGGATGATAACTCACGCGTTTGGAGTGTGATAGCTGCTAGAAGACACGTGAATGAGATAAAAATAGAAATTATTCTCTTCACTGGCAGTGGAGAATAGATAGTGGATTATTTTCATTTACTCGAAATATTTTGAGGTGTTGTGAGTATATATATGTGTCGTTGGAGTCACAGAAGAGATAAATAGTTTAGGGGAGAGCTCAGGAGACAAAGAGAAGGAAGAGAAATCACTTCAGAGAATTTTTCTCTGTTGTTGTTGAAGAACACGAAGAACAGAGGCTACGAAAACAGTTTCTTTAACCTCTCAGCCACAGTTTCTTCATCAATTTGCAAAAGATATCTTCATCTTTGCAACATTTATCTTCAACTGCAACAGTTTCTTCAACCCATCTGCAATGGATATCTTAGCATCAGCAACGTTTATCTTCAGCCTTGCTCTTTAACAATGAGTCTGTAACGCCTATAAACGTTGTAAACTCACTGTTTTCTTTATTTTTCTCCTTTTTCATCATTTGTAAACACTTTGAGCCATGAACCATTATTTTGAGCAAGTGATTAATATGAGGAGCTAAACCCCTTTGCTGAGGCGACGGAGGAAGCCATTGTTCCAAGAAAAGTGGTATATTTCTATTTTAATTAATTTTTGTAATTTCTTTTATGATTATTTGCTTTGATTAAAAATTGATTTAAAGATTTTTATTAAACAATTATGATTTTGATAGAGCATGCTTAGCCTAGGGTTTTTCATGTTCTATACTTTCGATTTACAATTGTTACTTTGAAAATCTACCTTTGCAACATATTAAAATCACTTTAAAAATGAAAGAATTGCATGAATATTGATTAGACTGAATCACTTTAATTAGTTAATAGTGGAATCCTGAGTCTCAGTACTTCTTTAATCTTGATACCAACTTTGTTTTGAGTTTTCTAGTTTAATATTAGAGTTTGAATCTAAAATCAATCTTCACAAGTTCGAGAGTTTGAAACCCATTCTTATCACATCTACAAACCACAACAATTTTTGGTGCCGCTGCCGGGGACTTGTTTTTAGATTTGTTTTTAGTTTTTTTAAGGTTAGTAGTTCAGTTAGATTTTTATTTTTATTTGTTCTAATTTACGGTTTTTGGTATTTTTCTTTGTATTATAGGTTTTGGATCAAAAATAAATTGGAGCCAAGATTATATTGATTTGATTAAAGACTTAGAGTCAAAGATAGATCGAAAAGAACGGAAAAAGAAGACAAGATTTTTTATTTATTTATTTTTCTTTTTAGAAAATTGTATTAGGAAATTTTAATTATTTTTGTAATTATTTTAGGTATTTTTTTGTTTTTTCTTATCTTTGGACTTTGGACTTTTGAACATTATTATTATTTTTAAACCCTACGGAAGGATAATTTAAATATAAACTGCAATAGGAAAGGACGACAATTACGATATTGTCTCCGGCCCTCGGGTTCGTACACTGACATAAGAGTCGGTGGTCCAAGTCGGCTACAAGCTATTCATCCCTCGTCTGGCACGGGAGGTAAGACTCGATCAACCCGAATCCCCTGCAAGTGGGTTTACTGTATTCCTTCGTATGCATATATGTTGAGGAACTGAATACAAATTTATTTTCTAGTAAAGGGCAAGGACTGGCCATATAAGATAAGGACTTGGATTTCATCACCGTTTCCTTCTTGCCCGCCTTAGGAACACGTTACCTAACGCGAACTTAATCTTTAAAATTTGACTAGAAAGAAGATTGATAGTGTATCGAGCTTATTGGAAAATTATTCAAAAGGACTGTATTGGTTACTCTGTTAGCGTAACTTAAAGTTCAGGAAGATTATTTGAAGTAGATTCGAGCCTCCCTGTAACCCAAGGAAACGTTGCTAAAAATGCAGGGTTATCAAAGATCCTTAGAGATTATCCTCTTTCTATTTGACTTAATCTAATTCTGATCGTTCTAAGAGATTTGCTAAAACTGTAACTAATTGCCTTTTGGAAGAATAGAAGCTGGTCTAGAAACAATCTAAGTAGAGCCATCATGTTTTTTGTTTACTAGATTCAGTAAGTTTGATTTGGTTGAGTCGTCCTTGTTTGTGTTTGTTTATAATTCCCTTCCAATTAGGAGTTATTTAATTGCATGCCCAGGCCGCCTAAAGCCTTGAGTGAGCGTGCCTGGAGAAGAGATTCTATTGGTCGTTTGATCAGAGACGAGAATAGAAACTCTGTCTTTGAAATTGAGAATTTAGGAAACCCTTCTTTTGAGAGCCCTATTTTTGGAAACTTTAGTTTTGAGAATTTGTCTCTTAGTGAGGAAGTTATTCCTAGTTTTCCAATTGTGCCAGAAATGGTAACTTTAAAAGATTTTTTGAATCCCACTAGGACTTCTCTTCCATCATGTATCAAGTTAGCTAAAACTCAAGCAAACTATGAGTTAGAACCTGGGACCATACATATGCTTCCAATCTTCTTAGGAAAAGAAAATGAAAACCCCTGCTTTCACATTAGGGAATTTGAAGAATTATGTAGTACCCTAAGAATTCAAAACATGTATGATAAAGCTTTGCAACTTAGGTTGTTTCCTTTTTCCCTGAGAGACAATGCCAAATCTTGAATATATAGTTTGCCATCTGATCCATCGAAACATATGAACAGCTTACCGCTGCCTTTTTGTCTAAATTTTTCCTTAGGCACAAAATATCATATATTAGGCACGAGATTTCCACATTTGTGCAGCAAGAGGGAGAATCTTTGTATAGGTATTTGGAAAGGTTCAATGATTAATTGATACAATGTCCCTATCACGGTTTAGAAAAGTTTAGACTAGTCCAGATCTTTTATGAAGGGCTAGATTATCCAACGACGACCATGGTCGAGTCATTGTGTACAGGGAGTTTTGATAGTAAAACTGTTGATGAGGCAATGACATTTTTGAATGAAATTGCCGAAAAGACCCAACAATGGGAATGTAGTAAGGAACCCTATAGAAAATTTTTACAGAGCAGAGGTAATGTCAATAGGGTAGATGGAATTCTTGAATCAAATGCCAAAATTGCGTTTATAACAAAAAGGGTAGAAGCCTTAGAATTAAGTCAATCTAGTTGTGGAATAGAGCCCAAGTCATTTTGGGAAGGACAGACTGTTGAAGAGCAAGCCCATGCTCTTTACAATAACACTATATATGATAACCCTGGTTGGAGAAACCATCCAAACGTTTCTTGGTCTAAAGGCCAAAATCAAGGTCAGTCTAGTAACCCTCAGGTTCCCCCAGGTTTTGGTTATACTAAGAATCCTTCTGGACCAGCACAATTTTAGAATCCGATAGATAAGACGATCATGAGTTTAGCAGAGTCAATCGTCTCGTTAACTCTGAACACTAAAGATTTTCAACAGTTTTTCAATCAAAGTTTACGAGTAACAGTCAGGCTATTTCCAATTTAGAAACCCAGGTTGGACAAATCGCTGAGTCTTTGAGAAAAAAAGAAAAACGCAAGTTCCATAGTCAACCACAACCCAACCCTAGATGAGTTCATGATTTATCTTCTGGTGAGAAATCATCAAATCATGTAAGTTCAATTAAAACCCTTAGGAGTGGTTGAGTGGTAGACAATAAGGTAACCTTGCTCGATAGTGAACATGATGTAGTTCACCCTTCTGAGCCTGTAGCTGAAGAGACTGATAAAGTCCCTAAAAAGTTCAATGTGGTTCCCGATGAGCCCGATTTTATGCCCAAAGCCCCATTCCCACAACTTCTAATACCAACTAGGAAGGAATCCAACTTTAATGATATGTTGGAGATTTTTAAGCAAGTCAACATCAATCTCCTTTATTAGATGCAATTAGGAAGATTCCTACTTATGCCAAGTTCCTTAAGGATCTTTGTACGCGAAAGAAAAAGCTTAGTGTACATAAAAAAGCCTTTATAGCTAGTCATGTGAGTTCAATTATCCAGAACAACACAACTCCTAAGTACAAAGACCCAGGTTCCCCTACTATTTCTTGCACAATAGGTAACAACTGTGTAAAGAAAGCGTTACTTGACTTAGGAGCTAGTGTGAACTTACTTCCGTACCATGTGTACCTCCAGCTAGGACTTGGTGACTTAAAACCTACCCATATAACACTTCAGTTAGCTGATAGGTCTGTGAAAATTTCTCGTGGTATTGTCGAGGATGTTCTTATTGAGGTCGATAGGTTTATTAATCATGTGGATTTTGTTATCCTAGATACCCAACCTGTTCCTGACCCAGAAAACCAGATACCTGTGATATTAGGTCGCCCGTTTTTAGCTACATCTAATGCGATCATTAACTGTCGAAATGGTATTATGAATTTGTCTTTTGGTAATATGACTATTGAGCTGAATATTTTCAATGTTAGTAAGCAACCCCCTGATCTAGATGACACGTGCATTGAAGAGGTGAACATAATAGGAACATTAGTTCAGGAGTCATTACCAAACATCTTGTTTGAAGATCCAATTTTGACGATGATAATACCATTGATCAAGTGAATGCTCTGTTAAACTCTACCCCTGTGTTAGATACTAATAGATGGAAAGCTAAGTTCGAACCACTACCAGTTTCTAATTCTACCTTAATCCCTTCTTTAGAAGAGCCTCCTAAGTTGGACCTCAAACCATTGCTGGTTACTCTGAAATATGTGTTTTTAGGCCCATCTAAGACTTTTCCTGTAATTGTAGCATCCGACTTGGATAGTGGTCAGGAAAGTAGGCTAGTGACCGTACTTCAAGACAATAAGGAAGCTTTAGGGTGGACCTTAGCCTACATTAAGGGTATAAGTCCTACTGTTTGTATGCATCAGATTCATTTAGAGGACGACACCAAACCTTCTAGGGAGATGCAACGTCGACTGAACCCTAAAATGAAATAAGTAGTTCGAATTGAGGTGCTTAAGTTGTTAGATGCAGGTATTATCTACCACATTTCAGACAGTAAGTGGGTCAGCCCCGTTCAGGTTGTTCCCAAGAAATCAGGTATCACTGTTGTCCAGAATGATAACAATGAGTTAATCCCAACCCGAGTGACCACAGGGTGGCGTGTTTGTATTGACTATATAAAATTGAAAAGGTCATAAGGAAGGACCATTTTTCCCTTCCTTTCATCGACCAAATTCTAGAGCGATTATCTGGACATAGTCATTATTGCTTGTTAGATGGCTATTCTGGTTATAATCAGATTGTTATTGCCCCATAATACCAAGAGAAAACTAATTTTACCTATCCCTTTGGTACCTTTGCGTATAGACGCATGCCTTTCGGGTTGTGTAATGCACCCGCTACTTTTCACCGTTGCATGATGAACATATTTTCTGACATGGTAGAACGATTTTTAGAGGTCTTTATGGATGATTTTTCAGTGTTTGGTTCATCTTTTGATGAGTGCTTGCATCGTTTGACATTAGTGTTGACTAGATGTAAGGAAAATAATTTAGTGCTTAATTGGGAGAAATGTCATTTCATGGTTCAATCAGGAATTGTTTTAGGGCATATCGTATCTTCTAAGGGTATAGAGGTAGACAAAGCCAAAGTTGACCTTATTAAGAATTTACAGGTTCCCAAAACGATATTAGGTCATTCTTAGGGAATGTAGGTTTTTATCGTCGATTCATTAAGGATTTTAGCTTGATTTCTAGACCTCTTTGTAATTTGCTTGCAAAAGATGTTAAGTTTGTCTTTGATGATGCTTGTTTAGAGGCTTTGAGAAGCTTAAGACTTTACTCACTACCGCCCCCATAGTCCAGGCACCTAACTGGAACCTACCCTTTGAAATCATGTGTGATGTTTCAGATTATGATATTGATGTTGTGCTAGGTCAACGAGAAAACAAATTACTTCATGTGATTTACCATGCAAGCAAAACTATGAATGATGCCCAACTGAACTACACCACCACATAGAATGAATTGTTAGCCATTGTTTTTCCTTGGACAAGTTTAGATCATATCTCTTAGGTTCTAAGGTCATAGTCTTTACTGATCATGTTGCTTTGAAGTATCTTCTGCCCAAGAAGGATACTAAACCTAGATTGATTAGATGGATCCTTTTTTTACAAGAATTTTCTCTAGAAATTAGAGACAAAATGGGTGCAGAAAATGTAGTAGTGGACCACTTGTCTAGGCATGTTTTTTATTCCCCTGATGATTCCTCTCCCGTGAGGAATAGTTTTCCTGATGAATAACTTTTCCTTGTTTCCCGATTACCTTGTTATGCGAATACAGTGAACTATCTTGTTACTCGTCGAATTCCCAAACATTTGGGTAAACAAGATCGTTCTAAGTTTTTAGCCGAGGTTAAACATTTCTTTTGGGATGATCCTTATCTGTTTAAGTATTGTCCAGACCAGATTATTAGGAGATGTATACCTGAGAGTGACCAGTCCAGTATTATTTCCTTTTCTCATGATCATGCTTGTGGGGGTCATTTTAGTACTAAGAAAACCGCTACTAAAATATTGCAGTGTGGATTCTGTTGGTCTTTGTTGTTTAAAAACACCCACCGTTACCGTGTTACTTGTGAGCGTTGCCAGAAGTTAGGAACCATTTTCCGTAGAAATATGATGCCTTTGAACCCTATTCTAGTTATTGAGGTCTTTGATGTGTGGGGCATTGATTTTATGGTTCCTTTTCCTAATTTTTTTGGCTATTTTTACATCCTTGTCGTTGTAGACTATGTGTCTAAGTGGGTTGAGGCGGTTTCATGTAGAAAAAATGACCACAAGGTTGTGCTCCAGTTTTTAAATGGTAACATATTTGCACGTTTTGGTACACCGCGAGCTATAATTAGTGATGGAGGGTCACACTTTTGTAATCGATAATTTAGGCTTTGATGAAGAAATATGGTATTACCCACAAAATAGCTACCCCATATCACCCACAGACTAGTGGTCAAGTAGAGGTTTCCAACTGGGAGATAAAACGTATTTTAGAGAAAACAGTTAATCCTAATCGGAAAGACTGGTCATTGAGGCTTACTGATTCCTTATGGACTTATCGTAGTGCGTTTAAGACCCCCATTGGAATGTCACCTTATCGTCTAGTTTTTTGCAAGGCATGTCTCCTGCCCGTCGAGATAGAGCCCAGAGCATATTGGGATGTAAAGCAACTTAATTTTGCGCTTGATAATGAAAGATCTCATATGAAGCTCCATCTCAATGAGTTGGACGAGATTCGTAGAGATGCATACGATAGTACTAAGGAGTATAAGAACAAAATGAAACTTGTGCATGATAGAAATATTTTAAGAAAGTCATTTTCTCCCAGTCAAAATTTCTTTCTCTATGATACCCGTTTGCATTTATTCCCCGGGAAGTTACGCTCTCGGTGGACGGGTCCATTTATAGTTCGTATTGTTTTTCCTCATGGTGCTATTGAGATTGAGACACTGGATGGTGATAGACACATTTTAGTGTCTAGTTTGCACCTTAGTTTCTATTAAGTTAGTATTCGATTTTGCAAATATTACGCGTTTTTATGCTTTTGTAGGTACATTTGAAGAATAAAGATTTGTGGAAAAATTGGCTTAAAAAGTGATAAAGGCACCCAAGGACAAGTGTTATTTGGCACCCTAGAAGTGGATAAGGGGTACCCTCGAGTCAACTCGGTCAAATCGGGTCAAACCCGAGTCAAATCGGTCAACCCGAGTTGACCAAGTCAAGCCAGTCACGGGATCGGACGGAATGCAACTGTACACTTTGATTCATGAAATTTTTGGAATATTTTGCTCCCAAATTGATACACAATATACTAGAGGTCCATACAAGATTAAACACGTGAAGAATTAGAGGTTTACGCCGGAAAAATAGCCCCAAATCCGAGTTTCGCCGGAAAAAGGGAGTTATACTTTGATTCGGATTTGGGAGGATTTGGATGTGTTTTAAAGAGTTATATTAGGTTTAGAAGACTCACAAGGCTCCCTAGAATCTATATATACCAAGAGAAGCCAAGAAGAACGGGGAGAATAGCTTAGAATTGAAGTTTCGGAGTCGCCGGAATTTTTGCCGGAATTACCCACGATCCGGCCACTGCTGCTGTCACCGGCGACCGTGTTCTTCATCCCATCGCTGCCGAAGAAGAAGACACAGCAACACTAATAAGTGTTGCTGTTCTGTTGCCTTAAATTTCAAATTTCTTTCCCCCTTTTCTTTGTCTTAGCCTTTTGCAACGGCTGAACCTTGTTCTGTAACACTTATAAACGCGTCTGTTCAGCTGTTACAGCGTTATTCAACCTTGTAATCGATATTTTGATCAATGAAAAGATCTTTTGAGCAAGTTTTCTTCACCATGAGCTAAGTCTATTTACTGGGATGATGGAGGAGGTTTTTCTCTCAATTTTATGTGGTAAGTCTATTTTTAATTAATTAATTATAATTCTTTACTTGTTAAAATTGCATAGTTTCGTAATAGAAAAACGGTTTTCATTCAGTAGTGGTGTTTTTGTTTGATGGGTCATGCTGGGTTAATGACCTCTGATGTCCCATGCTTATGATTTACCTCTACTTGTTTGCATAAAAACCTATTCTTGGCAATATTTGAGCTTAATTTATTTAAAAGAATTACCCGATTAATCACATAAATTGTTAGAAATAACTGAATCTTGATTCCTGGTTTTCTCCATATTTTCTAAAAATCATATCTAGTTTATTTTCCTGATTTTTATTAGTTTATATTAAGTCCTATATTTTCTAAAATCATTACCTTCACAAGTTCGAGAATCGAACCTCTTTTTACCATTATATTAAAATAATATCAGATGGTAGTAGTTCTTTAAAGCTTAATGGTCAGAGATTGAAACCCTTTTTAGAGCCTTTTCCTGCAGGTGATGTTGAGGAGGTCCCTCTGGAGGACCCTGCTTACCTTGATTGACCATCAAGGATGTTGTTGTACATTAGTAAGTTTTTGTAGGGTTTTTGTTTTTATTTTTCTGTCTTATTCTCCAAAGAAGGATTGTTACGCTTCACCCAGGTACTATCTTTCTGACCTACCTCTTTATTCCTCTGGTTACCTATATTTTTGGTATTGCACTTTAGTTTGGAACATTAAGGACAATGTTAGGTTTAAGTCTGGGGGGTAAAGGAGAAACTTTTAGTTGATAAAATAAAATGACTCGTCCACCGATGACACTAACCATTCTAGATAGATGGAAACATAACTCTTATACATAGGAATTGGTGTGCGCAGCTAAATGGTTTATTCATAGAAGGATGCACTCAGGTATTAGAAATAACATGATAATCATTGAACAAGCATATCTCGGAGTCTATCTTGACCATATCACCTTCTGTTTTTATTTTTACAATTTTTTGTATTTGTCTAAGTGATTTGGTGGGGCACCAGGATGAAGTAAAGTGTTTGAGATCAAGCCATATTATTGTATTGTTCCAAAAAAATAAAAAAATATTGACACTTTGATATCAATATGTGTGTGTTCTCTCTGTCTTTGTCGCCTAAGCAAGCATGGAAAGCAATATCCATGAGAACTATCATGTAAGATGCTGATAAGGAGCATGTGCTTGGATTCAAATTGATCCAATCATGTTGTCAGTACATTTAATAAAGATAATTGTTTTATTTTCAATAAATCGACCGTTGGAGCCCTTGTATATACCAGATGAGTCGATATTATTATAGGGATTAAGACCAGTGGGAGCGTATCTCAATCCATTAGGATTCATCCTGGCAGTGACCTTCAGACAAATATGGGAAACACCGTTCACCTTATCAACATGTGCACCATTCATTACTTTTATATACATCTTATAATCTATCAATGTGTTTGAATTTGATTGATTCCGAGCAATGTTACTGTTGATAATTTCCATTCAGTTCTCGAACGTTTGATGATTATTTGAGTAGAGTTTTGCATTCTTATACGAATTTTGGTACGCTGAGAGCAAACTCGTGTACAAACAATTGGACTCATATAGGGTAATGATTCTTATAGGCGAAGAATTTGGTAGCCAACTAAATAACATGTTTAGTGTCTACCCCCAATCATTCACAAGTAGCTAGAGTTTGGAGTAAAGGTTTTGTGGGTATACCTCTTTGTAAACCCTCACGAGACAAAACTCGTCCACTAGGGACACCTAGGGGTTTAAAGGCTTATTGCACAAGCTAAGTGCAATCGCGATGCCTGCGAAAGTGAGTTAGAATTTTCATTTTCTAGATTATATTTGCTCGAGGACTAGCAAATATTAATTTTGGGGGTATTTGATAGACACATTTATGTGTCTGATTTATTCCCAATTTATATATTGATAATGCTTATTTTTGTACTAATTGTGTTATGTTATGTGTGTGTAGGTAATTTTGGAAGAATAAGTAATCGTGAAAAAATTGGCTAAAAAAGTGCTAAAGGCATCCGGAAAATTGATAAAGGCACCTCTAATGGAAATTGATAAAGGCCCCCATCGACTTGTTAAAGGCACCCACTTCTCATATTTGAAATGAAATTTTGACGAGAAGCTATCTTCTCGATTTGTGAGGATTTGATAATGATTTTTGGAAAGTTTTAAGGAGTTAAGATACACTTATTCTCTTGCCCTATTTAGAAGCATTTGTACACAAGATCTAAAGTGATAAAATCTCGTATCAATTGGCATATTCTCGTCAAACATGAAAGAATATAATCTTGTTACGATTCTCACAAATCAGATTATTAAGTATGGATATCTTTCTTATTCTCCCTGATCCTATTATCAATCGAAGCATATTATATAGCCAGCGCGACAACAACATCACTGAGATTTTGTGTAGCAAGAAAATCAGATAAAGATGATAAAAATATTTCCCGAGAATAATATTCTCATTAATAAAAAGATTTGTTGGAGATTTGATGGAGTTAAAGGTGTTGTATTATAAATAGAGAAGATTGGAAGAGTTTGTGGGGGGGAGGAGAAGAGAAGGAAGATAAATCAATCCAGAGAATTTTTCTCTACTGTTGTTGAAGAACACGAAGAACAAAGACTATGACAACGGTTTCTTCATCCATTTGCAACGGATATATTTGTCCTTGCAACATTTATCTTCAGCTGCAACGGTTTCTTCAACTCATTTGCAACGGATATCTTAGCATCGGCAATGTTTATCTTCAACCTTGCTCTTTAACAGTGAGTGTGTAACGCCTATAAACGTTATAAACTCACTGTTTTCTTTATTTTTTTCTCATTTTTTATTATTTGTAAACACTTTGAGCCATGAACCATTATTTTTATCAAGTGATTAATATAAGGAGCTAAACCCCTTTGATGAGGAGACGGAGGAAGCCATTGTTCCAAGAAAAGTGGTATATTTCTATTTTAATTGATTTTTACAATTTCTTTTATGATTATTTGCTTTGATTAAAAATTGATTTAAGGATTTTTATTAAAAAATTATGATTTCTTTTGATAGAGCATGCCTAGCCTAGGGCTTTTGATGTTCTATACTTTCGATTTACAATTGTTACTTTAAAAATCTACCTTTGCAACATATTAGAATCACTTTAAATGTAAAGAACTGCATGAATATTGATTAGACTGAATCACTTTAATTGGTTAATGGTGGAATCCTGAGTCTCAGTGCTTCTTTAATCTTGATATAAACTTTGTTTTGAGTTTTCTAGTTTAATTATTAGAGTTTGAATCTAAAATCAATCTTCACAAGTTCGAGAGTTTAAAACCCATTCTTACCACATCTACAAACCACAACAAAAGTTCGATGAGCAGTTGAGTAGAGGAGTGGTAAGTTGAGTAACTGACTATTCAACCTTAATCGAAGTGAAAAGCAGTTGTCAATACCTTCTCCACCTTTTCCACTTCACCACTATTCATCCATCGACACTTTCTTCCAGAGAAAAGGTCAACTGGTTACAATAGTTGTGATATAAATTGATTCTCAATCTATTGAACAAAGACAAGAAAATAAGTCTGAATTGAACAAGAACTCTAAGTCGAACTTTGAGACAAGTCTAAAATTAGAACAATTCAAATCGAGCAACTCGATCATTCAACCTTCTCACACAGAATTGTTCTTAGCTATTTACACCAATTACATCCTGTAAATTCTGATACTCTGACCTCAATTCTTCTCTCACTTCCCTCCCTAAGACCAACCTGTAGCGCCCCAAAATTCACCTACTCACTAATCTAAGAGATTAAACTATATTCCGAGGGATCTAATACATCTACTTAAACATTTAATTAAAAGTTCTAAATAAGATTAACCCAAATTTAAACCCACTCTGAGAATATACAGATAAAATACCTCTCAAATGATATATATAAAATAATTGGTTTATTTGCAAATCAATTTATACATAAAATAATATAGCGTTAGCTAACCAACAACTAACTCGATTTCCTCGGAACTTTATAACTTGCACGATCATCACGAGCGCTACTTTATCAAACTCTGAAAACTAAAAGTGGGAATAAAGCGAGCACATCATCCCAAAGGGGTGCCCAGTAGAAACAATAACTAACTTTCTAGTAATCACTAGCATGATTTGAAAGCAATGCAGGTTTTATTGAAAACAGATAAAACACGAAAAACCGATAAATCATATCAGATGATAAGTTGTACATGATTATAAATATTACCAACCATTTCGTCACATAATCAAACAATAGTATAGTTGAGTGACATAATCCTTTGGAGTAGTAAGGTTGACTCTTGTAGATTCTTCAATGATCATTGGAGCCCCCTTTCCGTAGTCAGATTTCAATTTATACCCTTACCAGTACCTCAATCATACACGCACTCTACATAACAAACATTCAAAGAAACTAATGGTGGTAAACCTTATATCCAACAGAAGAATTTATCATGGAGTGCCCATTCAAGTCATGCGTAATTCATCCATCATATATAAGATCCTCAGCATCATTCTCCTCTTTAAACACCAAAATATAATGTAATAACTTTCTTAAATAACAATAAACATCCATGTCTGAGACATGAGCTATCCAACAAAAATAATAATAATATTAACGACGTGTTTCCACGTCCCTATTTATAAGATTACGTGCCCTTCACACCTATAGGTACATACCCACATCTCATACCCAAACAACAGGAAATCTCCTTCCTTTCATTCAGGCAATAAGTAAACTTATAACCACTTTTCAGTCAATGAAAAGAAATATCTCTTAAAAATAATTATGTACTCCCAAAACACAAATATTAGTTATTTCTAAAGATCCAATCTCATCCCAAAATATAAAAGAAAATAGTTTATAATACATACAATTATATATCATGCTTACACATACCATATACTAGCAAAGATATGCATGACTTTCGTAATAGATAATTCTATAAAACAAATAATCAATACAAGAGAGTTCGTTATAGATTTCCACCTTATTTAAAGGCACCCACTCATATTTTAAGATCTTTAAACCAACAAGCCTATAGTACCTTCCCTTATCATTGTCATCATCTTGAACTTGTAATTACCATCTGATCAACATGACAACGATTACTAAATATCCTTTCAGAATTTAGTAGATATCCTTTGTTCTATCTTTAAATCCTCTTTAGTATTCTACTTTCTTTCTATCCAATTTCATTAGTCATCGGAGATTTAGGAAAATGTTTGGGAAATGGTCCGAAAGATAGTCAGGGAGTGTTTCAGATTAATCGACCTCATAAAAGCCAAGTAACGGCCAGTCGTTAAAGTTAACAGTTAACTGACGGTCAACTAACAGTTAATATTTGGTCAAAGTCAATGATCAAGTCCAAGTTCAGGTCCAGGCCCAATGGGTTAAATGGGTTCAATCCAATGGGTTAAACTCATGGGTTAGGTCCAGGTCTAAATCCAACAGTCAAGTCGGTTTAATCCAGAACCCGACTCACTGAGTCAACTCAGCTATTTAATTTAAGTTAGACTGAGTCAGTTCAGTCAGATGAGTATGACTCGTCTGACTCATCCAGAAATCAACTTCCGGCCAAATTCAGGCCATCACTATACTCAAATCTTCCCTGCAATTTCATTCACAATGAAATTCATTCCAATTACTTCATATCAACAACACCTATTTCAATTTCAACAATTCTACAATTCCGATTCTAAACAACATTCATTATCACTTGCAGCTTCACTATAATCCCTTAGTTCATCTAAGTCTTCAACAACATCATTCATTTAACCTTTCTTCCATATTTCATTCATAACAACTCATTTACTTGATATAATATCAATTTCTATTAAACCCTAAGTTGCAGAATCAATTCACAACAATTTAAATTCAAATAAGAAACTTAATTCAAATTTTATTTATTTTACCTTTATCGACTTCCTGGGATCAAATCAATTTCAATATCACCCTCAATTTCTTCCTCAACTGATTTCTCAGCAAAACCCTAGATCAATCCCAAATATTCTTTTAATCAACTCAAGTTTCTGAATTTTAATCCAACTCTTCAAATCATTCAAACCCATCTCTAATCTCAACTCAATTTCAATTTCAAAACTCAAATTTCAGATTAGGAATTTGGGGAAGAACACATGACCCCTAATTTCTTGATTCAACCGTAACCCACCTTTCAAACTTCAATCTAACTACAATCTTTGTTTCTTCTTCTCTCAACAACTCTATTCTCTTCTTAATTTCACGAATTCTCATCTTTAATTCGAAACCCTAATTATTCTGTTGAAACCCTAATCTTTCGATTCTTTACCAAAACAGCTTCATACTCTAATTAAATCATAACCCTTTGTTCCTTGACTCATCAATACCTTAATCCACATCTCAATTTCACAAAACTCCCGATTCAGTTTCAAACCCTAACTTCGATTTATCTTTAAAATTAGTTCTTCAATCACATACAAACTTCTCCTTCATCTTAGATACTTAAAACTCATTCTTAATCACTCAATTTCATCTTCAATATTATTCACAGAAACCCTAACTTACTATTCTTCTTCAATTTCCTATTTCTTCTTCTTAATTTGCTAAATCAACATCGACCATACCTTCAATACTACTTCCTTAACCTTTCCCCTCTACTCACAACTTCAATCTCTTGATTTCATCTCTCGATCTCCCTCACAGATGAAGAACAGCGAAAAAGAGGCGGAGAAGAGATGAGATTCGATCTCATCCAAAAATTGGTTTTGTTAATGAGTTCTATTATGGCACCCAGATGAGGGCAGCCAAGAAGAATAGATTTGCTATTTGAGACAAGAGTACACATGGCTATCTTAATAACATTTGATGGGAAAATGACTATTTTACCCCTCTAATACAATTTATGATTTCTTCTTCGTTCGGTATCCGAATAACGCATTCAAGTAGTCAATTTCACATAACTTTTCGAGATCTACCTAGTGATACTATTAGTTTAGAAAAATTATTATTTATTATTTTATTAATTTCTAAAATTAATTGTTTAATCTTAATTACTTAAGTGATTATGAGGTTTAATCACCATTTGACTAGTCTAATGGTGTTGACCTACTTGCGGGCCGTCACACAACCCTTCTTATTTTCATTTGTGACTGAAACAAGACTGGAATGGACGTTGCTTGGTTTAGGCCAGGATTGTACAAATTGATCTCTCCAATCTAAATAAAGTACTTCAACAATATAAATGTTTAAGGATTGACGAATTATCACTTGTTCACCCCACTTTTTCTAAATTACCTTTCAATTCGTTTTTCCCCACAGACACTACTGTATCATGTTAACCCATAAATACTGGAGTAATTTGACCCATTTACCAAACAATTTAATTAATGGCAAAACAAAACTCGAATGTTGTGTTTCTTACAAAAAGGTTAAAATTAAAAAATTAAATAAAACGAAATCTAAATACCCTAATAATTAATAAAAAATACAATACTCCCTCTGTCTAAGTTATATAAGCATAATTTTTATTTTTGGTTGTCCATCTAGATATGCATAGTTCTAATTTCTAGATAGTTTTTTCATATATACCCTTATTTATGATATTAGTATTACACTAAAACAAATATAATGTTTCTAGTTCTCATCGAAAAGAGAGGGCTAATATAGGAAAAAAAATAGATTTTTATAACTCTCATATTTTTTCTTAATCTAATACAAACATGTTTTATACCGATATAACTTGGACGGATGGAGTATTACCTAGGAAAGTGGGTAAATATCTATTTTAAATTTGTCTACGGGGAAACACTAATTTGATATATGTGTGACGGGTAATCATCTATTTTAAAGAAGTGTCATCTTTACCTTGGAAGGGAAAGGCTATTCTTGAGAAAGAATAAAAAAACACAGCAGATTCATATCCAAATTTTCAGGGTTTTTTATTTATTTATAGATCGTGTAATAGTATAGCAGTTATCCAAACAAGCGAAACATTATTTATGTAATCTTAATTGGGACCAAGACCCCCAACTTTGTGTTATGTATAGTTTATTTGTAGATAAATCAATGTTATGAAAGGGATATCTTCCCCTTTTTAGATGGCTCTAATTTTATTGTACTAGAGGCTTCTAACGTCGTAAGTTAGTTCTTTTAATATATCATTTACCTTGATAAAAAAAAATCCGATAAATAAAAAATTTGAACAAGTATTCATTTTTTTATTATTTAAAGGGCTTTAGTCAACGGTGGAGTCAAAACTAAATTAAGGCAAAGTAAAGTTTTACTAGGGATAGTAAGAAAGCAAGATTACGCTTGGAAGCTCAAATTGTTTGAAAAATTAGGTTTGAAAACTCAATGGGCAGGGGTCGCAAATGCACACCCTTGCTTCATGTTGGATGTGCCACTGGCTTTAGTTCAGATGATCAATGGGGCACTTTTAAGGCCGTCATATCAGGTAACTCCATAATATGAGTTTTTTGTTAAATAAATCCGCAACTCCATAATAGATGATTGCTTAGCTTGTTTTTTATATCTAAAAGAAAGATTGATTTTCCCATGCCACCTTCAGATAGTCATCATTCAATGCCTGAGCTACCAGTTTAGCATCTAGCTCAAAGATTGTATGCTGTAATCCTAGATCCTCCGCCCACTGCATAGCTTAAAACAGGCCTTCACATTCAGCTTGTTCTGCATTTAGGTGTCCCACTGCGTAAATGCACCTTGCTTTTTCATAACCACCTTCAAAATTACGAAGTATTAGACCAAGTCCTGAATTTTTAGTATTTGTAATCTTGTAAGAGGCATCACAACATATTGAGGAATAAGGGTTTAAGGGTGGGTTCCAATTAGTTTGTATACTGCCTGCTTCAGGTCAACCTAGGCGTGAAGTTGAAGTAAACTTCATTTTTTTGCGAAGCATTTAAATTGTGTATGTTCCTGATGACTTGTATTGGGTTTGGTTTTATATTATCAAAGACGTATCTGCACCTAGATTTCCATATTTCCAAAGATGCATTCGCCATCTTAACTGCCCATTCTTCATTAAAAATGTATGGCCCTCTTATAAACCATCTCTTAATCCATGTATGCACTGAAGTTCCTGTCAGAGAAAATGAAATTAAAATGATTTAATGGTCTTGGTAGGAATGGATCTTAGGACCATTGGGTCACTAAGATACACTAGCTCATTTTCACTTTGCTTGTGAATGAAGAACTTTTAGTCCCACATTGGAGAGACTAGAGATGAGTTCTTCTCTCTTTATTACCACAAAAAAATGCAACTAAGGAAGGGCCCTTAGGGTTTAGAAGCTTTTGTGGTTGGGGGAGGACTAAGGCAATGGGCTAGTTGGTGCACACATACTCTTTACACATGTGCGGTGCTTCGCACCGAAGCACGCACGTTTACGGCTTACGGTGCGGGCGTAGCTAAGGCTGCGCTCCAATCAAGACTTACGTTTCTTAAATTCTGTTTTAAATGTGGGGGCGTTTGACCCGGCTAAAATTAATGTGTTTAATGAGAGAATATTTATAACCGTTTTATTACCGTTTCAAATTAAATTTTCACTCTTAATTACCGTGATTAATACACAGAATTAAGTTTAATCAATACAAAATTATTCTCATTAATTACGCCACTATTTTCAGCCATCTCTTGGCTATAAAAGAAAAACGAGTTTATCATTTCAAACTACTCCAGAAGCAGCTACCATCCTGTCTTTTTTTCCCCTTCTTGCTTTGTTTTGCGCATTGCTTGTTTATTTCCCTTCCACTTTTATCTTGTTGATAAGTTCTTGAGGGTGATTAGTATTGTGCTAATACTAATCATCACGGGCAGTTCTATCCTGGACACATCTTCTCTGTTGGGGTATAGAATCTCTCATTATTGAGGAGTACCCGAGAACTATTGTGTTAAGGACAATTTGCTGAGCAGGTGGTGATGTAATTTTGAAAGTGGTAAATAAGGTGATCGTTTCTCGAACTTGTAAAGGTAATGATCTTAGAAAATAATGATTTAAATTAACTCTAGAAAATTCCAGGAGTATGAAAAAGACTAAATAACCTAAAGATGATTTTCGAATAATTTTAAAAGGACCAGGAATCAGGAATCAGGTAATTCTAACAACCTATGTGATTAATCAGATAATTCTTTTTAAATTAATTGAAGCGCAAGTAATTCCCAAAATTGGTTTAATTATGCTAACAAACAGAGGTAAATCACAAGCATGGACTATCAAAATTAATTAACCAAGCATAATCCATCAGGCAAAAGCACAACTGTTGAAAGAAACCGTTTTCACTATTTAAAACTATGCAATTCTAATAACAAAAGAATTATAAATAATTATTAGAAAATAATTAAATCACATAAAATTGAGAAAAGTACCTTATTCATCATCCCAGTAAATAGACTTAGCTCATGGTGGAGAAAACTTGCTCAAAAGACCTTTTCATTGCTCAAAAAGGTGATTACAAGGTTAAAGAATAGTGCAACAGCTGAACAGATACGTTTATAAGTGTTGAAGAACAGGGTTCAGCCGTTACAGAAGTGTTTCTAAGCAACAAAGGTTTAAAAGAATAGGTAACAGGAGCAGTTTGAATCAGCAACAGAAATAAATGTTATAGAGTCTTCTTCTCCGGTGATGGCTGGGTGAAGAACTCGTCGGCCGGTGCAGCAGCAGTTACCGGCGACGACCGGAACCTTGACCGGAATTCTCTGTTTTCTTCTCTAGGCTTTCGTAGTGATTTTTCTTGGCTTCTCTTGGTTTATATAGGTAGTAGAAACCCTAGAGAGAGTTCTAAACCTAATAGAACTCTCTAAAACAACCCACAATTCTCAATCCGAATCGAAACACAATTCCGGCCAAATACATGATTTCCGAGCTGATTTCACGGGATCTTTTGGTGTTTATGACTTGCGTGAGATAACTGTTAGCATTTGGAACAATCTAGAAGCAAAAGAAACTTGTTTCTCACGTGAATTTGAAGTGCCAAGTTGATACAGTTGAATCCCGATGAGTCAACTCGGTGACTCGGCCCGATCCAGCTCGCTGGGTTGACTCGCCTGGGTTGACCCGATCCAGCTCAGCCCGATCCAAGGGTGCCCCAATCCAAAGTGTGGGTGCCTTGATCCATTTTCCCGGGTGCCTTGAACACTTTTTGAGCCAATTTTTCCACAAATCTTTATTCTTCTAATGTACCTACAAAGCATAAAAACATGTAATAGACACAAAATTGAATACTAACTCACTAGAGATTAAGGTGCAATTTAGACACTAAAATGTGTCTATCAGGTGGCTCTGTCCTCGTGTGTACATCAACATCAGAGTGTAGTGATTTCTCTAACGTTAACAGTTTTCTTCTGTTTAACTTTTCCATTGTTGCAGACCCAACACTTCGTGCCATTTGCAAACTTTTATTTGCTCCCGAGACTGACATCCAAATTGTTCTTGAGAAGGTGCATTCCCATAAGATATGTCCCGTAGTTTTAACGTCTTGGTTGCACATCTTGCAGATGTCTCCATTAAATCCCAGTACATTTGTCATACTTTCACTCGAAGAAAGTATGTCAGTCATATATTTCCAGATGAAATGTTTAACTCTTGGTAAGGTATTCAAACTCCACAACTGCTTCCAAAACTTCATAGCTTCTGCGTCATTTGAGTCTTGATTATTATTCTTGAGTTTAACCAATTCATTGTAAGCCAACTTGACTGTGAATTTCCCATTCCTTGTCAAGGTTCAAACAAGCATATCCTCAGCAAAACTTGGTATTCACATATGTAAAATGGTCTCAGCATCTTCCCTGCTAAAGATTTGCTGAATGATATTAACATGCCATGTCTTTGTGTCTTGGTTAATTAGAGTAACAACAGTTTTGTAATTGTCAGCAATCTCAGAAGATACAGCTGGAACTAGAGGAGTTTGTGTACCATGCAACAAAATATCATGCCAAGTTTGAATTTTGTTTTCATCCCCAAGTACACAAAAGTTGTATTTTCTAACAAAAATCATGCTACTTGAATACTTTGCCATGCCCATGTAGAATTTTTCTTCTTTTTTGCATGAAGTGTTGAAGTTCCAGAGAAGTATCTATGTTTTAAGATTTTCATCCATAATTGGTCAGTATATTGACACATCTTCCAAGCAACTTCAGCCAAGAAAGCTTGGTTGAAACAAGATAAATCTCTAAAACCCATTCCTCCATGAACCTTGTTCTCGCAAACTTTGCCCCAAGAAGTAAGATATAAACCCCTCCCATCAGATTTTCTCCACCAGAAATTAAGCTGCATTTTATCCATATCCTTGATTGTTGTTCTGGTATTTTGAGAATACCCATGTGATGAGATGGCATAGAGTTTAGAACACTCTTAACCAAAACTGAACGACCTGGTTGGTTTATGAATTTACCCTTCCATCTAGTTAACTTTAACTTCGTATTGTCAACCAAACTGGAAAAAGAAGTAGTTTTTTTCACATTCAGGAAAAGAGGAATGCCAAGGTATTTCTCTTCTAAGCCCTTTTTTTTCATCTTAAGTCTTCTTAGAAAAATGCGACAATCCCTTGGATGAATGTGTCTTGAGAAAAATACAACTGACTTTTGAAAATTTATTTGTTGACCTGAGATGTCACTAAAATTGTTAATGACTTGAAGAAGATTATAAATATTTTTAATATCGGCTTTAGCAAAGAGTAGACAATCATCTGCGAACAAGAGGTGCGTAACTTGTGGAGTGTTCTCAGCTTTGCCGGATTGTTCTGCTTGTGCCAAAACTCTTGTGAAAACCTCCATAGTGAGCAAGAAAAGATACGGAGAAATAGGATCGTCTTGACGTATTCCTCTCGTTGGCTTAAAATCTTGACAAGTAGAGCAACTGAGAAGAATTTAAATTTCAGATGTATTTATACATTCTTGAATAAGTGCACTCCATTTGTTGCTGAACCCAAAAATATTTATGATACCATCCAGAAAAGACCAGTATACTGGATCGAAAGGCTTCGACATGTCCAACTTTAAAGCCATAAAGCCTTTCTTAGTCTTCCTTCTCTTCATGTAGTGAATTAGTTCATGGGCCAAGATGATATTATCACCTATTTGTCTACCTGGGACGTATGCTTCCTGCATTGGAGATATAAGTCTATCCATGTATGGTTTTAACCTTATAGCCAGAATTTTTGAAATCAACTTGTATGTATAGTTGCATAGGTATATGAGCCTGTATTCACCTGGTGTCGGAGGAAGCTTGCATTTAGGAATCAAACAAAGATTAGTTTTATTTATTTTCTTTAACAATCTACCCGAGACGAAGAAACTTTGAACCATGTTAATAACATCGTCTTTGAGAGTCGACCATTATGATTGAAAAAAACCAGGAGGGAAGCCATCCGGCCCCGGCGCCTTCCATGGTTGCATACTTTAAAGATTTTCTAAAATCTCTGCTTCATCAGGCACTTTGGTTAAATCAATATTGTCTTCTTCTGTTAAGCATTTAGGCAGCAAGGACGAGAGGTTGTCATTTGAAGTAGGATTTGAGGTACTCATTATGTCTTTGAAATGATAATTCAAAATTTCTCAAGATTGCTTCTTCCACTGCACCATGAACCATCTTTAGCTTTTAAAGAATCAATTGTATTTCTTGATCTCCGCTGGTTAGCTTTAAGATGGAAATATTTTGTGTTTTGGCCAGCTTCATTAAAGAGAGTTTCCCTTGATTTCTGCCTATAAAATTGGGATAATTGGGGAAATGCCCTAAAAATGCATGCCCCGTCGGGAAAATGCCCCGTAAAGTTCAAATTCTGAGAAAATGCCCCACCGTCACATTTTACATCCAAATGGTCAACATCACGAGATTGACTGGTCAAATTCTCATGAAACGAGATATCGGTTACATGTAAAATTACTAAGTTGCCCTTTTCAATCATTACACGGGTGAAATAACAGTAGAACACGACTAAGGTTTGTGACCGTGTGATGTTTGTACACTTGTTTATGCGATGGAGAATAGAAGAACGACTAGGGTTTTAATTTTTCTCTTATTCTCCCTAATCTACAACCGCCTCTATACAGAGCATCCATTCTTCCTCCATTTTTCTTCCCTAGCCTTCATTATTCCTCCATTCTTCTTCCGTGAAAACCCTAGCCTTCATTCTTCATCTTCAAGCCGTCCTTCTTACCCAGTATGTGACTCCAATTTTCGTCGTTCACAGGAGCTACTGAAGACGTGTTCTTTATGATCCAGTATTTTTCACAGCAGTTGATGAATCATTACAATCCAAGTAAGAAACATGCAACCCTATGATTATATTGCCTTATTTATTAAGTTAATTTGATTTTTAATGAAATATGATTTTCTAGGGTTTTCAAAATTTGGGGCTTTTTTTTCTGTTCTGATTTGATTTTTGACTTTTGGTTAGTTGTTGTCTCTAGGTTAATCCTTCGTGTTCTTATTTTTTGCATGGGTATCTGATGTTTTTTCGAGGGAAATGGTACAACTTGATAGCGTCTAAGATGAGTGTGGTCGGTGCATACAAAGGGGTATAGGTTTAATAGCTTGATAGAATCTAAGATGAATATGGTTGCTGCATACGAGGGTACATATAGGTACGTAGTACTTCTTCGTATCATTTTTCCATGCTAATAATCATGACTGAAGTATACAATGATTTTGTAGTTTTGTTAATCTGCATTCTATTTGTTTTTTGGTTTTTGTTTGTTTTGTGAAATGTCATCTCGGCATAAAAAGGCTATAATGGATGTGTACATTGTGCAGATGTGAACTTCATGGTGCTTGATAGTATCCATTTTGTAGATTTATTTTTAGTTGAAGTGGAAAGCAGAAGCTAATACTGCGGCTGATGTTTTAAGACGCTTTCGTCTTTGTCAAAACAGACGAAAAGATAATGACGAGCAGTAGGCATCAATTAAGTTCACGTTGGATGAGCCCATGATTTCTCACTGACTCATAATCAACTAATAGGATACACTTGCATTCCCACCCACAACAGGGTCGCCAGGCTTCACAAAGCGGGAGGAGCAATCGTAGAGCGGTTCAAAAAGCTGGTTATTATAGGTATAAAACTTATAGTAGTGGATTTTATTTTATTTTGAGAATCCAATATGTTGGATTAGTAAGTTAGTAATTTAGCATCTTATGCCCCCGTTGCCGTCTTATGGATTTGGGAGGGAGCATCCTGGTCCTCTGTATGGAAGTCTGATCCATGGTCAAAATCTCACCGATGTCACTATTACAGGTATGTGCATTTCCTCTATTGTTTTTCTTTTACTAATTAGGTCATTATTGTCTAAGTTTTTTTATCATGATAAACAGAAGTAGTCTCTGTTCTTCATCCTAAACCATAGGCAGGGGCAACTCATTTCACTGTTTCAGGCACTCTGGTAACCGTGTTACACCTCTGAGACAGAGTCACATATAGATGGATCATCCAAATTGTCCATCCCGTGTATGTTGCTAGTCATATTATCTTGTCATATGATGGTCAGCTGCATAAGTAGGCGGAGTAGCCAAAAAATTTGGCATGGATAGTTATCTCTATGTTTGCGATGAAAGTTCAGGTTTAGCATAGATCACCCGTTGACAAGTTGGTACTGATCTGTCTTCACTAATGTACAGGTCATAATGGTACCATTGATGGACAAGGTAAATCATGGTGGGATAAGCTTCGACAGAAACATCTCAACCACACAAGAGGTCCACTTGTACAGATTATGTGGTCCAGTGACATCCGACTCTCTAACATAACTCTGCAAAATTCTCCTGGCACCTGTAGTTGGTGCCCCAAATACTGATGGAATCATTCTACATTTCAGAGACCTCTTCCAAAAGGCAAAAAAAGGCCATATGATGCTTGATTTGTTTATTCTCTTTTTGGATTGTGCTTTTTTTATTTTAAAACATTTGATGGTCTTTTAGACATTTGTAATGATGTAAATGTGTCTTTATTTAGAGACAACTAGTAGTGGATTTTATTTTATTTTGAGAATCCTATATGTTGGATTAGTAATTTAGCATCTGTGTTTTTTCAATTTTATCTTATGTTTTAGTGTAGAGGTTATTTTGTGTCAAATTCGTGACTTTGTGTTAATATCCTAATTCGTGCCAAAAAAGTCAAATTGCCACGTGTTAATATCCTAATTCAGTCAAACTGCCACGTGTTAACATCTTATTCAGTCAAATTGGCACATGTCAAAATCTTGTGAATTTAGGGGACATGTTAGGTATTTCTATAAAAGTTTTGGGTATATTTACATAACTTTAATCCACCTCGTCCATTCATGGAGGTTGCCACATGTCGAAATTTGGAATAAAGGCTAATTTTGTCAAAACTCACACATGTGTGAACACACATGTGTGTCTAGTTTGACTATTTAACACCATTTGGATGGAAAATGTGACGGTGGGGCATTTTCCCAGAATTTGAACTTTACGGGGCATTTTCCCGACGGGGCATGTATTTTTGGGGCATTTTTCCAATTATCCCTATAAAATTCGTCTTCACGCTGGTGCCATTCATTAATCTGGTTTTCAACTTCTATAACTTGCTGTATCTGGTTTACATTTGTCCCTTGTTGTTGAAGAGAACCAAGTTGTTGCTAAAGAACTTTGATATTTCCTTGTATTTTCCCAAAGACATTTTTGTTCCACACGGACAAAGACCTTCTTGTTTCATATAGTTTTTGATTCAATTTATAAGCTGCAGAACCACTAATTTCTTTCACCCAAGAATTCTGAATAAGTGTTTTGCACGAGCCATCCCCCAACCAACATTCAAAAAAATTCGAGCTCGTAGAGCTGCTTATAACATTAGGAAATATATCAAGAAAGATAGGGCAATTATCTGACCCTAAGAAAGGAAAATGCTTAAGGCTAGTGTCAGGATAAGATACGAGCCAATATGGGTTAGTAAGAGCTCTATGAAGTTCCATTGAGCTTTTCTTTCTTGTGGGTATGGAAAACCATAGACACAAGATAAAAGCCAACGAGGTTTAACTGGATCACTTTTTATGAGAAAATGGATCATGTTTCCATCATGGTAAACAATGTCTAGTTCAAAACTATCTTTCCAAACCAGGCAAATACCCCTAGCTCTACCAATAGAAGGATATAAAAGGAGTTCGGAAAATTTAGGGTCTAATAAAGTTTAAGATGTTATCTGAGTCAATCTTAGTTTCTTGAAGAAAGATAATATCAGGGTTAAGCATCTTATTCAAATCTCCAATATAGTTCCTAGTTTCCTTAGCAACAATACCATTGCAATTTCAGGCAAGGATCTTCATATTAGTCTTATACAGGTTAGAAGACCCCCAGACTGCAGTAGTATAAAAAAAAAGAACAGTGCAAAGAAAAGGCTCGAAAACAAGAGGACTAATGTTTAGAAGAAAAAAAAGCAACAAAATAGTGTAGACAGAGAAAGTATAGAATTACCCCTTCAACATGGTTTCCTTTATTAAGTGGGTTATTTTCCTTTTTGCAAGCAGTAAAATCCTTTTCATCCTCCATTTGAACACAATCCATGAAATCTGAAGTAGTAGTTTTATCAGTATTGTTATATTTGTGAGTTAGCTTCATGCCATGGGTAACAAGAATAGGGTCTTTTAAGGATGGTTCATTTCCTCAAGTTGGTATTGGCTGGTTTCTAGCTCTCTTACTATTCCTAGTCTCATCCGCATCCATTAAGTCATTAATCTGGCATGCTACCCTTACATCGTCCTGAAGAAGCTCTTCTTCATCATTTTCCTCATTCGATACATCATTTTGGGCTTTGCAATGTTCCTCATATTCTTCACTGGTCATGGCTCTTTCCTCCAACTCTTTAGCAATTTCTTCACATGCATCATCATTATGGTCAACTGTATAGCATTTGGTGCAGATATTATGCGGTTGCTTCTGCCAATGATACCTAATCCATACAACATCTCCAGAGTTTGTATTCCACCATTCACCCCTTTTCAGAGGCTTTTTTAGCTCCATCTCATATGTGCTGTGATCATATTTCCATATCTTGGTCTGCAATTTTTAGGGTCTGTAGAAATCTTCCTTCCCAAGTCTTCTATAGCCTCAGTGATAACAACTCATGATGATGTTCAAGTAGGAGTCCCTTAAACTGGACATCCCATTCTTGCTTTACAAAATAGTAATCTTTGATATTTATCTATGTAGTGTATTCCTGGAGAACAAGAAGGTATATCTTGATAATCCATGGAGATTTTTTAATAACTTCCTTTGAGAATGGAACTTAAAGATGTAAAGATTTTTTCTTACCACTCTAACCTCCCTTTTTTTGTACTTGTTCTAAAGTAGATCCTTCACATCAGAAGTCTCAATATCTTCAACAGTCATTAACTTTCCAATCGAACTATGCAACCAAGCCTCTGCTGTTTCATTCAAAAAAATTGATCTAACCGGATTCCCAACACTTTTCCTAATTGTGGCATTTTTCATTTTATCAGTGACGTTAATGATGTGAGTATTGGTATTAGAATCCATGGTATTACAGGCAATACTTTTGCCAATAGATGTTGAATAAGTGATACAGGATAAATAACAACGAGATTTGTATCTTGTGTATAGGAAGGCTTCAAAGGGGGTTAAGCCCAAGATATTTTGTTTCCTATGATAAATATGAAGATAACTGGAAATGGGAAATATTTTTTATTAGTTGTAGTCAACTGTATGCTTTTCGAGTGATGATAATATTCCCCAAAATCTCGGAAGGCAATACGGGGAAGTTTAATTTTTTGAATTTTTCGAGATGGAAACTTTTGAATACAGGCTTGGCTCCTATGGAAACTCATGGGATCAAATACTAGAACAAGAACCTTACTCTGATAATCATAATGTAATATACTACTTCTTGCTAGCATCATGGTGTTGATTTGCAAAACTGCTATATGAGATAAAACTGTCATGTGCAAAACTGCTGGAGTTGATAAAACTGTCACAAGGATAATACTCATGATGTATACAGATATCCAAAACTGGATTGAACCTATTTTGTAATCAAGGGAACCTGCAGAAGAACTTAGAAATTCATTAAAAGAGAAAAGCAACAAGAAAACTAAAAATTTTAGTGAAAACAAAGAAAAACCAAAAAAAGATAAAAAAAATAGGGGTAGATTTGGATATTCTTCCGGTCTCTTTAATATTTTGACTTTATATAAATTGGGGAAACGCCCTTGCGTGTCATCATAGTTTTCATTGTTCGTCTTTTAAACATCCTGATAATATTTCTGCTCAACACATCCTCAATTAAAATGAAAATCAGAGGAGATAGGGGATCATCTTGACGTAGACCTCTATTAATCCTGTAAAAACCCTCAGGCAGCCGTTAATCAACACAAAATTCTTGCTCAACTTAAGATTTTGTGAATCCAGTTTCACAAAGTATCAGAGAAGCCGAATTGCCAACTAACGATATCAAAATATTAAGAGATATCCAGCTTGAAACCAACATTACCAAATTTTCTTTTCACATCCAATTCGTTCAGAAGCTCAGAGGCAAAGCTTATATCCTCGTGGATGTTTCTACCTTTCATAAAAGCCACTTGCTCCTCGGACACAAAATTCTCCAACACATCACCCAATCTCGTAGCAAGGATTTTGGTTTCAAAAAAAAGAACTAAAAAAATAAAAAAAAAAAAAAAAATTACTCTGTCAGCTCCCTTATTTGGCAGTAACACAATAAAATGGAGTTCACCCTATTTGGAATGAATTGGTGTGTCCAACAATGCACAATAGCTTTGGCCAAACCATCCTCAATGACATCCTAACATCGCCTATAGAAGATGCCAAAGAAGCCATCCAAGCCTGGCGCACTTTCATCCCCGAGGTCAGAAACAACAGCTTTAATCTCTTCAATATTCAGAATAGTATCCACAGCCAGGCTCTGGTACATGCTAATTCTGCCATGCTCTGCATCAAAAAGCTCTTCATAATCGACGTTGCATAACCATTGATTTTCTCCATATAGTATTGCAAGATATGAACAAGCACAGCATCAGGTTCCACCAGCATTGTACCTGCATCAGTAACAAGGTTAGAAATAACACTCTGGTTCCTTTGCATGCGTATGTTGTTGTGGAAGAAACTAGTATTACTATCCCCCTAGTCATGACCATGTTCATGAAACTTTCATGCGCAAACCACATCTTCTGAATCCTAAAAGGATCATTTGCTGTCCTTTGCGTCACAAAACAAAAACCAAACAGAGGCACATGATCAGATATATCCCTAGCCATGGCCATGTAATGCCAGTTCTGGAATTTCTCCAACCAAGCTTCATTTATGAAATTGAAAGCCCTATCAATCTTCTGAATTATTCGGCGAGTACCTGATTTCCTATTTGACCAAGTAAATTTTCTACCAAGTGCCTCAGCTTCCATAAGCTGATTATCATGAACCCTCTGAATTCACTTAACACTGTCTGGCGAGGAACTCTCCCACCCTTCTTCTCGTCTTCTCTCAAGACACAATTAAAATCTCCCATCACAAGCCAATGAACAACTTCATTGCCAAGGCTGGTTTGTGGCCATAAGTACTTCTTGACCACCTGAATTCTACTTGCATGCACAAAAGAAATAAAAACACCCTCGACATCGATAGCAACAGCTTGCTTACTCTTACTTATCACTGCTTGTCTAGAGAAATAGTTATACCATAAGATCCACAAACTTCCCTTATTATTATTCCTAGCATTATGTGTAAAATCCGTACACATCCCTTCCAACTTCAATGATTGGATAAACTTTTTGTTGCAATGCAACATAGGTTCAGCAATACACGGAACTTCAGGTTTGTATTGTTTTACTAACTCCTTCAATTTAGATTTAACCTCAATTCTACCTAGACCACACATGTTCCAAAAGAACACACGCACTAAATAACATTTGTAGGAGGCTTAGGACCCCTCTTGCCCTTTTTAGCAAGCTACGCACCAATCTTTTTAGATGCATCCTTGAGAGCATAAATATTGTCTTGGCCTGCAACTCCTTCACCATCAGTTACGCACACAACTCTTTTAGCATCCATTTTCTTTATCTTCACAGGAATATCCCCAGTGTTTGACTCATCTTTTCTAGACTTATCTCCTTCCTACATTCCATCTCCAGATTTAGACCCAGTTAACTCCTCAACTTCAGCCCTTGCAGCCAAGATTGCAGCCAGTTGAGCTTTCTTTTCAGCTAATTTGTGAGCATATTCCAACTCAAGCCTCTTTGGGCCAATCAATTCTACCAAGATCAGCACCAAGTAACATATCGTTTGGATTGTTCAGATTATCTCTGCATCAATCTCAGAATCTACATCCTCAGACTCACTACTACCCATATCATCACTTTCACTATTTCTATTCCTCGAAAGAGTAAATTTGCTTCCACCAGAAGTATTAGCAGAATTAACGCCTTGTTCCTTAGCTTTATTCCTACGCCTCTGCTTACACTGAGTAACAAAAGGCGTTTCTTTCCATTGTTTCTCCAACCTAGCATCATTATCAGAAACCATAATTGCCTCCATAGCTGATGTGCCCTGCTCACCAGTATTGACCTGTAACGTATCCACAGGCTTCACACCATTATCACCACCAGAAACTTTATGCGGGAGAATGTTAGAATCCGCACCCATCTTGTTCTTGCCCTTACTCAAAGCATCAGTAACCTTCTCATTTTGATCTCCTCTACTGCCAGCTATATCGTTCACACCATCATTCTCTGCTATGTCAATAATATTAAGATATCTTCTTGAATTCTTCTCACTACCAACACCCTTTCTTGGGTTCTCCTTCCTAATTTTGATCGCAGTTTTGTTTTATGTGTTAGATTCCTTTTCCTTGATTACTTCTTGAATACTTTTACATTCTGCAAATACGTGACTAATGATCTGACAATGCCTGTAAAATTTATATCTTTTTTTGAATGACAACCTCTGATGAGGTCCTGACTCCATTGACCTAATAAACTTGCACTAGCTTAAAAAAACTTTAAATCTTTAAAATATAATCTACCAATAAGGCAAAATTTCTTCTCATCTATAGCTCGACCGAAAAAATCATCTTTGATATCAATAACAAATCGACTAGTTTCAGATTTTCTTGCAATACATAAGTTATCCATATCAAGTCGAGAAGGAACCTGAGCTCGCTTCTTTGCAATGGATAGAAAAGATGTTTTATCACCAGACGAGCTGTGATTGGGGTTAACAACGTTAATATCAATTGATTTAGATCAGGATTAACATTCCTGATCAGAGGATGATTAGGCGCAATGATAAAACTAGTGTTAAACACAAACCCTAGCCAAAAGAAGAAAAAAAATCCTAGGAAACCAAGAGCTCTTTAGGCATGGGAGAAAATTTTGCTTTTTAAAAAAAAACTTCAGAATACGAGTATTCATGGAACTTGTGGTTCACATGAGAAGGCTAACTAGGGTTTAGCCACTGGCAGGACAGTATAAAGATAAGGTGCATTTAGTTTTTTTGAAGCAGAGGTGCATTTAGTTGGGAGGTTAACTAATAATGAACAAATAGATACTTATGTAACGATTTTCAAAATGGGTAGGAAATTGTAATAGCTTATCCCATGAATCATGTCTTTATGCTCTTATTTTTAGTGCTTGCTGCCTTCCATGGGTTACCGGGGTAATCAACCCCATTTAGAATGAAGGAAAAATAAACACATGTGCAAGTGAACAAGTAAAAAGATTGTTCATCAATCTAGTTAGCTATAAAGATGTTAATTCCTTTACTAAATGCAGCTATAGCAGAGTAGTACCAGCAGTAGAGATGATAAAAGGTATTGGCACTGCGAACCCACAAACAAGTTCTACAACCCACATGCGGTTGATCCTAATAATAATAATACAAGGAGGGAAGAACAAAAAAACAAGGGAAAGTCGAGATGGTTTCCAGTGGCAAAATTGGGGATGATATAATCAATTTTGCTCATCTCAATAGAAACTCCCGCTATAGTAAGGTGCTGGTGCTCCCGCACCCTGAGGGACTGGAGCCTGTGGGTGAGTTGGAACAACTGCTGCTTCTGCGGACACCACTGGCTGTGCATAAGGTTGCTGCACATAAGGCTGCCAAAAACAGAAACAATAAAAAAACATTTACCTTCCATGTCCCTCAAAAAAATAGTTAACTTCTCAAACAAAAAGTAAACTAAAAGCAAACAAAAAGAAAGACAATTAGACAGATTTTAACTGCAATAAACAACCAATCTTAATCTGTAGTCAACAGTTCTGCAGAAACAATGTCGCTACTCCTACTCCTACTTCAGTATAACCACACTCAGGAAGAGGCATTCAAAGACGATTAAGAGACATGGGGAACCATGGATGATGGAGCACAATTGAAGGCAACCACAACAGGTTTTTAGACATAAGAGATAAAGTTACCAGGTGTCAATAGAAAATAAAAAGAAAAATCAAAAATACAATTTTTACCTGAGTTGGATACGTTGGAGCTGGAGTATAAGCACCATAGGCTGCAGCATTTTGAGGTGCTGGGGCAGGCACCTGAGGATGAGCATAACCGCCTCCATAACTACTATATCCGGCATACCCAGCCTGTAAATAGAAGAAACAACAACGCAAGAAAAGTGAGTTGTACGGAACTTATTCATGTAACTTCACTACAAACAGATATCCTCCTAACAAGAACTGCTACCATCATAAAAAAAAATCTTATTAGAATCCTACCAGAAACATCAAGAACATTCAACCACCAATAAGGATTCAAAAATTCCATAAAATCATAATATCATAACTTTCATTATATCTTGATTCTTGACAAATATAAGTATGTCCCTTAACTGATCAAAGTGCAAATACATATAAGATATTGGCCGTCTACTTAATTCCAACTAAATCATTCACTATCATCAAAAGCACTGGCTTGTGAAACCAGCAAAATAAGAAATACACAATAGAAATCCAAATGATATTTACTAATTCTGCTCACCTTACCTTGAAATGATCAATGACTTTCAAAAGGAAAATATAAAGAAAGGAAAGAATGTGGTGGTTTTCGGGCAATGATACTTGCGGAACAGATTAAATTGGACTGAAAAAAAAGTCTAACAGTCCACAGATTTCGTAATATATAGGCCAATATTACTGTGCCCTCACCTAACTTAAACTACCCCAGTCGAAAATTTTAAAGGGGTAGACGATCGAAAAAGTCAATATTGCACCACCAAACCTCTATGACAAGCAGTAAGTATAACGAAATCAAATCGACCTCCAGTATACCAAAGAAAAGATAAAGATTAAAACAATGAACCTCTATCCCAAGTTAATACTGTCCTAGGAATCAAATGAATGAGCTTGGACGCTGAGAATTGTGAATTGCAAAAAAGAAAATAATTAGCATTTAACAATGAACTCCCACCTGTTGAGTGTAGCCAGTATTCCATTGTTGTCCCTGTGCTTGTGAAGCCTGGTTCCAAGCCGGTGGTTGAGATCCATAACCTGCTGGCCACATGTTTTGTGCAGCTGGATATGCACCCATCGCCGATGGAGCTGGTGAAGGAGGACCCCCATATGACTTGACCAGTTTTGCTTTATCTGACGCTAAAAGATCTTCAGCAGACCGTTTTCTCGATTCGGTAGTGCTCCTGTGGCATAGAAAGAGCTTTGAATGTCGATCCTCAGCCTTCTTGATCGCCTGTGTGTCTCCAAAAAGACCCAGAAACTACAAAAGAGAAACATAAACAACCTCAAACTTGAGTTTCCCTACAACACTGAGAAAATAACTATTAAGACCAGAAATTTATGAATTAAGAGTTTCCTAGCATTTCAACTTAATGAACATCAGAAGGATAACAGGCCCTTCAAATGTTTGGAAACGTGCTGGGAGCACGTTTATCAGGAAAAATCTATCACAAAGCACCAACATGCTATTGCAGGTAAACAGGAAAGGATAACATGAAACTTGTAAACTTAAGTAATAACAAATAACTACCCTTAGACTATGCCTTCATTATTGTATAACCTAAGCATGACATCTCAACCAACTGGATTGCTAACTAAGGAAGCTAACAGGTATAATGACAGAATCGTGACACTTCAGGAAGTACAATCTTCAAAGAAACAGTTACTATCTTATCAAACAAATGAACACCGCCATGTACTGTAATACACACAAGACACCTTAAGCAAAAATGATGCCTGAGATTGTAAACATCGTTTAACAGCACACCCACAAGGCCATTTCACAATATTTATCATTCTAGTTTAACGAAACTCGTCATGATTCAGTAAAAGTCCCAGCCAAATATCTGAATAGGCGTCCTTACTCCTTTCCAAATTCTAGCAAACCAATTAACTACCAAACAATGAGCATAAACATTTGAACTTACTTAAATCATTATCTTGATACGGACCTAGGTATATATGTAATAAATTTTTTGAACTTTTAAACATTCTTGTAAGTTCGAATTTTCAGTTTGAGGTGGTGTTTCAAGCTCCCTGAGATTACTCTTCGGTGTTTCAAAGCAAACAACCTCGACTAAATTATAATATAGGTGATGCCAGCCATTCTGATCTCGTTTAGCTCTTGCTGCAGGAGCAAAGTCCTTTTTAAAGGCCAAGATGCAGTTTGCATCCAGTAAACAGCCTAAGCAGCTGATATTATTCACCGGACAGAAGGAAAAACAAAGAGTTCCGGGACCATGAAATCGAAGGATATCAGTATCGAAATGTATCAATCTTCCAAAGGGCCTGAGTGTGGGCCCCTTCCAACTTTAGGGAGTTTTTTTGTCCTGATGATCTCATGCAAATGGTTTCTTCGTGGAGGGATATTCTTCATGTAGATTGGTGTCCCAGACTCACAAAAGATCTAACTGAACCAAATTTCAACCCCCGAGAAGAATTTTTGACGAAGGACGGTCTAGAAAACTAAATGTCTATCTGTATAGGTGAGGCAGAGGCTAAATATTATTACTTGTTTCTTTAACATCTTAGTAAGCAAAAGTGTACCTCTATAAATATACTGGATACTTCTTCTCTGTCAGTGGTACTTGCGGTATTATTATTATCAGGGCCAGGCATTATGTACTTCTCTACCAACGAATCAAGATAGTCTATCCTCTTCGGAACTGACTGAATCGATTCCAGATGTATAAAGGCCTGCACATATCGAAGGAACACATCAACCATGATTAGATATTAAAGCACGTTAGACTGTTTTGGACTGATGATACAGAACGACAAAGATTTACCTCCAATATTGAATCGGACAATTTAATGTGCTCTAGAGACCCAACAAGAACTTCCCTAGATTTCTCCACCTCACCAGCAACCTGCAACAGTCAATTTTACAAACAGTCATATTACGCAACGGAAAAACTAACATATTTCAACAATCTGTCGTGGGACATATAAATTATGAATACACAAACAAATAAATTAATTATATAATGCAACCAATATTAGTTGATAATTACAAAGATGTGCAATCGTTCTTCCTAAATTTAAAAAACTACCATTCTAACCAAATCCCCAAATAAGGGACAATGTGGTGTTTAATGCGTGAACTACTCTCTGTTGACAGTATCTGAATTTTCAAAAATTACATTCATGACATAACAAATGATTGATCCATTAGAACAACACTTCTAACAGGTAATCTGTAGTTGATAAGTGGCAACCACAGGAACCAATGTGATAAACTCATGCAAAAAAATAGTATACAGAAAATGTTTAAAGATCTATATAAATGTTAAATGCATTTATTACCTAGAAAAGAGTACATTACACACAGAAATGATGTCAGCATAAAATACACCAGATAATATATATACAACTATGACGGAGAAGACATAAGAGAGAGAGTAAAGCAAAGGGATCTTAGAAAGCTTTAAAAAGTAACAAGCACTACAAAAATACACCAGATGATATGCATACAACTGTGGTGGAGAAGAAATGAGTGCGAGTAGGCAAATGGATCTTACTGAGACAAATTATAGCAATATAAAAAAGAAGAGAATTTTGCTCTTGTTTCTCAAGGGATAAATAGTCATGTAATAGGTAAGGGAATCCAGAAGGAGCCATCTGGCCAGAGATGGATAACTAAGATATATACATATTATATCAAAAAGAAATTGTTTGAGCACAATAGAAGAGAAAAGCAGCACTGCTAGCCCGGCAACAATAGAAATGGAAAATGAACAGACACATCACTCCAACCAAAGGCCCAACCGTCTAAAACTATGGAACCCAAAAAGGAAGAAGAGCACGGAATGAAACAATTACAAAGTTGACGATGAAGCATCTTAACAACATTATTAACAGCTAACAACAAAATTTGTGTAACAGATGATAAACAATCAAAGATTGAACATGCAATTCACTGATGCCAAAGACCCTAACCCCATTGGAAAAAGCAAAAGGTATGTCTTTTACGCATGTATACAAACTACCAACTGATATTTTAGCAAAACATTCTTCTAACATTTAGCATCATAATGAAAAATTAACCTGTTTCATGCTAACGAAGTGCTCCTGCACGTTCGCTTTATGTAAGAATCCTAGCATACAGAGTTGATTTTTAACACTTTCACTCACCAGGTACAAAAACCGTGAATACTGAACAAACAGCATAGGCAATATTTGTGAATGCTCTTTCCCTTTTTCAGTGGCAATAGCCTGCTCATACAATGAGAAAGCCTCTTCTGTATTACCCTGTAAACCCGAAGACAGGGCATAAACATAAACATTATGAAGCCAAGACTAGTGGAATCTACAGAAGGGTGTAAGAAATCTTACTAGTCGATGTTCCATGTTGGCATGCTTATTAATTGCTTCTAGTAGACCGGGTGAGATTCCAGAATGCACAAGTTGATATGCAGCACGAGCTTCCTGAATATCCCCACTCTGCTCTCTGAATCTAGCCGCGAAAAGATGAATTTCTGGCTGTCTCTGTTGAGTATGCATTACATTAATGAGAGATTAAAAAACTGATATTATGTTTTTAGAACTTTGGGAATAGTATTACTATTGATGTGCATTTGACTTTGGAAATGGAACTGTAAAACTCAAAACTACCCGCTAGTCCCCATACAGGACAACCTAAATTCAAAATTATATTAACTTTATCTACAACAAGGACACACCTATTTCTGGATTTTTGTTGTGTTGACATCAACACTTAAGAAGGACTTGCTCGTGATGATGTTACACGTGTGTTTACCTTAGTAGTGCAATGCACAAGATTGGGATATATACTAGTAGTTTTTCCAACTAAATGCCTTGTAAAGTCATACTAAATCCAAAGTACACTTGAAATAATTGAACTGGTGCAGACCAAAGTATGTGCCTGTATGAACACATCCTCATTTAAGCTTTCTTCCAACTGACACCATGTATCAGTGTCCTACAGTGGCACATGTATCCTTGTCATACAAGAGAATACAGGATGCTAGGTCAGAATTAAAGTTCGTACATATTTTCTTTTTCCTCTCCGACTATTGTACAATGTGAAAACTAGATAAAGATAACTTCAGAAAAGTGAAACAGAAGTGCGGAATACCTTGACAAAGACTTGAGTAGCACGAGCAAGAGCATTATTTGCAAGATCCATACTTCCTTTAACTTCCATGCTTAATACATACCGTATCCAGAACACAGGATAGTTGGCACATGCAATTAGGCATCTTTCATATAACTTGACAACCTATGTAGCAATGCAAAGTGTCACATTCTAATTTAATATGTACCAGAATATAAACTAATATAAAACATAGAACAAAGAACAAAGAACAAAGAGATATGCATAAGGAGTACTCCTTCGGGCTGTACAAGGAGGCCCCTCAAATACGAGAGGGACTCTCCTTTCTTGATAGAGATAGATGGTTATGGAGATAAAGATACCTGCAGGTATGAGATTCGAATTTTAAAAGGATAATATTTGCTATTCAACAATGTATCATTAACCTTGAACATCCACTGACAAATGAGGGTTTGAAGTACTTAGCCTCACAGAAACCAAATGGTAGGACCCATGCTTTAGCATCAGTAGTTCATAATCCCGTTTTAAAAGTTGCTTCATCCAACGCTATGGCCAATAAAGTATATAATGCAGCAATATGACTTAGCTGTAAGTCCATATCCATTCGAAGCAGTACCAGAATATACAGTTAACAAGATAAAAGAACTAAAATCTACAACCAACTGAAGATGTGATTGTCGCGGGGCTGCTAAATGTATTCATGCATACCTTGTTAAAGTCGTCTTCTCCTTCTATAAAATCAAGATAGTTATGCCAATTTTCAAGCTCCGGGCTATTGAGGGGGCGCACATGGAAGTAAGGCCTCCTAATAGCTGTTTCAAAACCAACAATCTTGGAATCAAACTCTTTGGATTTCTTGTACATCTCTTCCCTAACAGCGACATACTTCTCCAACTCCTCTGCTTCTGTTAAGCCAGCATTAACAGGTTTAAGAGAATTTTCTGGATCATCAGGGTGAACCTCGCTTTCAACACCCTGGCCACTAGCTTCAGCGACAGAAACTTCCTCAGCGGTCCTAATTTCGGATAAAGGCCTACTTCCAGCCAACTCCTTGAAACTAAGAACAACAGAATAAGGCAATAAAAGAGATTAGTAGACAATAAGCATCAGGAGCAAAACAAAAAACTTGAGTACTTCTAGCTCCAGGTAATAGATCATAGACTGAAGATGAGAGTGATTCCGCTTCTGTCAAAAAAACTCAGTAGCTTTAACTATTTCGTGATTGCATTTTTTTCAATTCTAAGTGGTTAAAACTTTAACCAAACAAGGGTGGAATGCATCTGACACCAATGACCCAAAATCATGCGCAAAGTGCAGGCGCGTGGTGCCAACCAGGCACCAGGCGTAGATTTATCAAAATTAACAAAAGAACATATGCAGAAAGCCAGAAACAGTAGCGAAGCAAAACTAGCTAGAGCTCAAAACATACATAATATGTCAACATATCAAACAAAGATTAGGTACTATAAACAACACTAAAAAAGGTAAAAACCAACCCAATGCCACATGCTTAAAACAAAATCAGAATATGCTAAGTCTTGCAACTGAAATGATGCATATAATATGGAAAAAAGAAGATGGCATAATGTACAGCTCATGTGAGGCAGAAGGACAGATAGATAAACTGTGAAACGCAGAACTACCTGGTGAAATAGCGATCAAGTTGTTGATTAGGACTTTCCAGAATTTGTGTGTAAATCGTAGCAAGGCGACCCCACTCCTGCTGCGAGTATTCGTACTCGATAAATTTATCCCAAAGAGGATATGACAGATAATCAGTCCCAACATAAGCCAAACCCCTTTCGAACAGCCTGAAAAACAGAACATGGAGCCTTATCATGTACAGAATACAGTTCGCCAGTAATAGTAATGCAACCATCAGAGCTAATCGAAGTGTGTTGAAGAATAAAAAGAAAATTCACACTATCGGCCTAAGACAACCCGCCTGCACTTACCTTCCTGGAAACAAAAACCATATATGTCCGTAATGAAGCAGAGATAGGCCATCTTAAACCCCTAACTGAACATGATCTTCCAAGCAGCATTTTGTATATCGATGCACGCATGAAAGCCACAATGTGCCAAACTTAAAGAGAGCAGTAACAGACTAAGAAATATATGACTACTACAGACGCCTTTGGAGAAAAATAAAGGGAATACTCAAAATGAGCCCAAAGTAATGTAATAGAAGTCCTATAACGACTGAACCTACTAAACAGCCTTAAGATAGGGCTTGCAATTAGAAAATCAGTATTTTCAAATGCATCCCCATCAAACCTTCCACCAAAAATCGGAGGTAGCACTGTTGCAGGCATACCGAAATAAGATTAGATTGAAACAGAAAATCAGCAAATTTACTTCTCAACGAAATAACCATGTGTACATGACTTCAATTTCCAAAAACCACATGTCAACCAAGAAGAAAGAAGTCAATACCTTCGAACAGTTTCAGGATCTTCGTAGTTCAACGACATGGAAAACGCACAATAATGCAACCAAATGTCCACAGAATAGGTCACAGATACAACTGCCCGCTCATACACCTCCACGACTTTATCGACAGAGGCCAGGCGTGCTTCATGGTCTGCGTACTTCTTCCAGTAACCATAACACAAGGGGAATTCTGCTAAAAAGGCATCATAAACTTTCTCGATTTTTGATATATTGTCCTGCCAACAGGAGGATATAAGTCCATTAATCCATAAGGAATAACTAGCAAAAAGGAGAGGTGACTATCAAGCAATTCCCTGTCATAAAATAATACAGTTAACCTTGCAAGTGAATGAGAAGCTCTTAATTAAAACAGCACTGCATAAGCAGAAAGACGCTTTTTTTTATTTCTAGGCTAGCTATGCATAAGGCATTCCGCATTCCAGTTTAGGTATTTTAAAACGGACTTTTAAGCAACAGAAAATAAAGCTTCAGACAATAATCATGCTGGCAGAATAATACAGGGGTGGAGCCAAGTCAGGTGCCTTCTATGGAAGGAAGCTGAAAAGATCTGAGACCAAATATCTGACCAGGGTAACAAATTTCAGATGCTATGGATTAACTGTGGAAATTTCTAGTCTGACTGAAAGATAAACATACCTCTGCCACCTTTTCGGTCTCTTCAATCAGTGCAGTCCAAGCATTGAAGTCTAATGAGTTGGACTTGACTATGCTCCACAGTCGCTCTTCTGCAGTAGAAACTGCTGAAACGTTAGACATAACAAAATCATTTACCTACAGCATCCTCACTGTAACCACATGATTTCCAAATCATTTTTCCTCTAACCCCTGATGTGTGAAAGTTATATTTTACCATTTCATATCATACAAGTTTTGCATAAACCTACTTATCAACTTCCAACATAATGTACTTGCACAAAGCTATGGGACTGAACAAAGGATTATTAAAGGAACAGATATCTCAGATAATGAAAAGAAAAAAGAGAAACATACCAGAATCAGCCTCCAAGGGTTGCTCACCAACAGCCTCTCCAGATGCATGTTGAACATTTCCATTCGCATCGTGACTAGTTGTACCATTGCCGTTGACAGAAGAATCATAAACTCCAGCTTGCAAGTTTTCTTGGGTAATATTTACTCCCATCGTTTTACCAACATCTTCAGCTGAGATAATAGGTGCTTCTTGCATAATTATATTGGGATCCGCACTGTATGTAGTTTGATCACCTACATTCTCATCCACGGCATTTGAGGTCACGTGCTTGTAATCACCAGATGGGTACTCCATATCAGCAGTGGCCGGAGTAACTAGAGTTTCACTATCTCCCATTACTGTAGTCCGAGATAACTGATGAATCTGCAATCACACGATTCCAGAATTGAACAAGTGAATAACATGGAAATAATACATTAAAGGGGACACAAATAATAGTGATAGATAGATAGATAGAATCCAATGAGTTGATTTCCCAATTAAGCGACCAAATTAGCTGCAGACGTATTAAATCTTGCTAACCTTACAAAGAATTGAGTTTTCTGAGTGATTAATTAAACCCTAAAACTAGCAAACAACATTACATCAGAATGAGATTAAACATTACAAGAAGAAAGTACCAAAATAAGATTAATCTCACGTCAAAAAAATTGACAATGTTGTCGGTGGAATAAACCCTAAATTTTAACCTAATAACAAAACCTAGGGTTTTAAAAGGAAAACCTAAACAAAAATACCAAGAACAAATAAAAAAAAAAGTAAAGAAAAAAGAGTTTAGTCGCTACAAAGGAGAATAGAACGAGAGCAGTACCGAAACAAGGACGACGAAGAATAGGATGATGAAGAATAGAATAAAGGAAGAAGAGAAGGGGGAGAGATTAGTATCGATTCTATTCTAAGATGCAAGCAACAGCAGTGGTGTTTATTGGATTTTTATAGTAGTGGTAATAAGAAACGGAAGTGGAGGTCGTAGGTATACTCACTCTGGTTGTGGTGGTAGAATCAATCAAACCAACAATAATCCACTTCCTTTTATTTTCAGGAGGGGGGTGGGAGGATGTTGTTTTCCTGGGAAGCTGGATGAGTGGGTGGATGGGTAAACTGCCCTAGATCCCTCGATTTGATGGATACGTGTGACGTACCCGTGTGAGTATGAGAGTACGTGGTCACAACTAAAAGTCGGATAATAAGCCGTATAACTACCAAAGCATTTGTTGATGTGAACTAATTTTGTTAAGGTCGATTTTCTAAATGCTGCTGGATTTTTTAAGAAGCCTTATATAGGGCTTCTCATTTCAATAGAGTGGCTTTTCATGGTTGTAGGCTAACCCAAATATTAGATAAAGGATACCCTATAATAATAGCAAATATCTATATTATCCTTTATTCTATAATCTAAACAAAAAACCTATTAAAACCTAAACAAAAAACTCTTCTTCTTCCCAACCGTAAATCTGCTTCTCTTCAACTCTCCATCTCCCCATTTTCTTCTCCATCAAATTCATCGTCTTCGATTAATCGTCGATTCGAAAATTTATAATCGTCAATCAAACACTATAATAAAGATGACAAATTCTACTAAAGGTATAGAAGGTAGCAGTGATTTGAATCAAAATCAATTAAACGAAGAAAACCGAACTCATCAAGAAATTGAAGAACATACTAGTGGTAAAGGCAATCAAACTCCTCAACCACAACCAATGGTGTATATGAGGTATGATTCTACAATAACTCATGTTATTTTTCTCCTTTTTGTGATTGTAATGTGTTAGAATGATTGATTTCAAAGAAAAAAATTAGGTTTTCAGAAACATTTACAGTTGGGTTCTGTTCAAATACCAACCGTAAATATAAGTTCTCAAGAACTTACGGTTGGGAATCCAAACATAACTGTTTTTTTCTAAATTTTACGTTTAGGTTATTTCCAAACCCAACCGTAAATTGGAGATGAAGATGAAAGTTTACGGTTGGGTTCGATTGTCAATTCCCAACAGTAAATAATCCTGGATAGTTCAATTTTTTTTGATGATTATTTACGGTTGGGTTCGATTGTCAATTCCCAACCGTAAATTCTTCTGGATAGTTCAAAAAAAATTTATGATTATTTACGGTTGGGTTCGATTGTCAATTCCTAACCGTAAATTCTCCTGGATAGCTCAACTTTTGTTTTGGTGATTATTACGGTTGGGTTCGATTGTCAATTCCCAACCGTAAAATCTCCTGGGTAGTTCAAATTTTTATTGATGATTATTTACGGTTGGGTTCGAATGTCATTTACCAACCGTAAATTTGTTTAGGGTTGTGTTTGATATGTGTAACCCAACCCTAAAGAATTCTGAATTTTCAAATTTTTGGTTATTTGTGTTGAATTGTTTGGAAATTATCTAACTTGTGTTTTCAATTTGTATTGATTGTATGTTGTTGGAATAAGGATAGGGCAAAACCCAAGAACAAGAGGGGTAATAATTTAACACCGATTATCACACTCCACCCCTAGCCATGAAGTTCATTTAGGGGTAGATAATAGAGGCTTGAGAAAGAACGATAAGAAGAAGAAGAATTTTTGAGGTAGGAGGTGGTAGCTCTAGACAAGAAGTACTACCTCAAGATGAATCCCATGTTTTCGAAGACTTCAAAGATTTACCGGTGGTGAGTGGAGGTGCGCTTGTGATTATAGAACCACCACAAGAGGAAGAATGTAATGAAGGAGAGACGGACGGAGAACAATTTGTCGATCAAGGCAAAGGTAAAGAAATTGTTGTTGCTTCGCCTCAACCTTAAGTAAAGGAAAGAAATCCAAGGAAGAAACCTTCACCGAAAGGCAAGCATATTCCCAAAGGAAAAGACGTATTGTTGCCTAAGAAGAAGAATTGAAGACTTTGGGGTGAGGCCCCAGACAGGTCTGCAATATTATTTGGTTATTCGCATTCATGGGCTGCCAAAGTTGCTGAGACTAGGGTATTAATCTAAAAACTTCTCTTGTTTTGTTAAATTTTCGTTTGTTTAACTTCAAGTTATAACTTGTTGGTATGATTTTGATTAAAAAAGATTGTTTTTATTCTTTGTAGGATCATACACAGGCCGTGAAGAAATTGGTTCGTCAAAGGGCTCAACATTGGCCGTTAGCTGAAGAATGTAAAGCCGTCTGTGTTCTCGTAAATGGTACAGGGTTAGTTCCCAGAATTACCAATTCTATGTTGGAATATGGCAGTGTTACTTGCACAGCCTTCATGGAACGTTATTGGCCTGAAACAGATACGTTTCATCTCCCATTCGGCGAGATGACAATAACGCCGGATGATGTCAAGTCAATTCTTGACTTATAAGTTGAAGGAAAATCTGTGTATGAAGATTTTAACAACAACATGTCTTGGAGTGATCTCTGTGTCCTTGTTAAAGACACACTTGGATGGGAGAAGACAGAAGTCGAGTTAGAGTTTAAACTGGCTGCTGGAGATAAACCGGGTGAAGTTCCTAAGAAAGGTTTAGGTATGACCAAGAAGATCTTGTTGCGTAGTCTGAGGGAGAAGTTTGGAGGAACCCTGCAATTGGAAAAGGATGGGGTCGTCATAGATGAAACTAGAGCTATGCGTACAACCAGGGCGTATCTGTTATATATACTTGGTACCATCTTCTTCGTTGATAACTCAGGAAATAGGGTCACTTTCTACAGTAGTTGAAGGATCTCCAAAAGACGCATGAGTATTCATGGGGAACTCACACCCTCGCTTACCTACTTTCCAACCTTATAAAAGCTTCGAGGGTAGAGGTACTGATATTGTCGGGAATACTGATCTTCTTCAGGTAATTTATTGTTGGAATTTCAATGTTTAACTTCAATTATTTTTTTGCGCATTATCTTATATTAATATTTATTATCTTCATAGGCATGGGTCTATGACCACTTTACGAGCCTGGCTCCTAAGACGGAGTGGAGCGGTGATTTTACTGGACCTACAAGAAAGAAATTCATATTCACTGGTACTCAGTCAAAGTGTAAAGAAGTACAGATAACAAAGAAGAGAAGTGAAATTGATGTTTTCACCGTAGAAGATGTGGTGTTTGATCCTTATGTGAAGATTGATATAGTTGATGATGGAGTAGTAGAAGATTTACGTCAATTCTAGGACGTGGCAGGCTACAACAGGCCTTTCTACCATCAGTTTGGGTTCGTGATGTGCAACCCTCGTCGAACTCTCCGCCAATCTGCCTATTTCCAAACCAACGTAACAATCGAAGCCATTAAATTGTGTATGAATGGCTCCATGATCGAAGGCCCAAGCATCGTGCTCAACTACATCCCAACGCCTTCGGTAGCGGTTTGGAACAACCTCCATGAACCGGAATACTAAATCCAAAGGGAGGAGGTAAATCCATCTCCAGGCACAAAAGAGGTCGTAGAAGATTACTTGGATTGGTATCGCCATTTTGGTCATCCAAATGTGATTAATATTGACCCGATCTATGAGAATACTTCAAAGGGGTCAAGGAAACAACAAAGGAGATGGTTTCAGTGATGTTTGGAAAAAGGCATATTTTAACTTGGTACGTAATTACTTATGTTATTAATGTTTTTAAGATTTATTACTAAAGACTAAACCAATATTTGTTTTCATATGTGAATAGAAAAAGAAAGCACTTGCATTGGCAGAGTCTATGACTCCATGCATAAGTAGAGGTGATGTGATGACGGTTGAGCAACAAAAGAACCTGCAACACAAAATGAGGAAGCTTCATGAATCAAACAAAGATGAGACGGTGTGAATACTAGCCAAAGAGAGCCGCAACCTAGTGATGAAGACAACATGATAAAGCCGAGGATGTGCAAGGTGGTGCTCGTACTCGTGGCGGTCATGCTGGTCCTCGTACTCATTGTAGCACGAGCAAAAAAAGAGTTGTTCATGGTGATCGACATACCCCTCCTCCTTCTCCTTAACTCTACGTTGATTCTAAAAATTGCGTCAAACTTAGGGTGTTTTTTGTGGGTGGATTATAACTTCTTGCGACAATATTCATATCTCAATTTAGTTAGAATGTATGAGAAAATTTTTATATTAAATTGGTCTAGCTAAATTTCATGTTTTATTTACAAAAATTTCAAGTTGGAAACCAAGCAAAGGAGAAATCAACTTAAAAAACAAAACAACTGATTATTTACGGTTGGGTCCGCAAGTCCATACATAACCGTAAAACAGCCATAACCATATTTCCTAAAGTTACGGTTGGTTTTTGAATCAAAACCCAACCGTAAATATTCCTGGACCCTTTTACAGTTGGGTTCGATTGACAATTGCCAACCGTAAATTATCCTGGATAGTTCAATTTTTTTGTTTTGAAGTTCATTTACGGTTGGGTTCGATTGTCAATTCCCAACCGTAAATTCTCCTGGGTAGTTCAATTTTTTTTGATGATTATTTACAGTTGGGTTCGATTGTCAATTCCCAACCGTAAATTCTTCTGTGTAGTTGAACTTGTTTTGTGTTGATTCTTTACGGTTGGGTTTTTGTTTGAATGACCCTATTTACTTTAAATCTAGTAAAATTGAATGAATAAGTTTAAAAATTCGATTTATAAACCCAAATTTGGAGTGAAAGGAATACAAAAAATAAGGGTCCAGGAACATTTACGGTTGGTCTGGGACTCAAAAACCCAACCGTAAAATTGTAGGGGGAAAAATGGCAGGTTTACGGTTAGGAATCAAAAATCGAACCCAACCGTAACTGGTGCAACAAATACCAATGCACATAATGCGTTACGGTTGGGTCATATGCTAAAACTCAACCGTAAAACTGTTACGATTGATTGTTCCGCCATGAAAATACGGTTACGGTTAGATTAGGATGAACACCCAACCGTAATTGTTAGTTACGGTTGGGTACGATGCTGAAAACCCAACCGTAAAACTGTTACGATTTGGTTTTCCGTCATGAAAGTACGGTTACTGTTTGGTTAGGATGAACACCTAACCGTAAATGTTGTCTACGGTTTGGTTCGACAAGAAAACCCAACAATAATGTTCCCTGAATCACAAAAAAAATCATATTTTTTTACGTAATTTCATCAAATTTGAGCCATAAAAAGACCAAGAGTTTAAGTTAGAGGTATACCTAACTACTCTGGTTGAGTGAATCAAAATCTAGGGTTTTTAAAAAAATTACAAAAATTCTCTTTCATTTCTTCTACTTTTTCTTCCCACCAAACCAAAAAGAAGAAAATTTTGATTTGATTTGATTAAGTATAAGATTATTTTAGATTAATTATTATTAGCCTAATCTATTAGTTAAGTAGTTTTACTAATATTAACTAAACAAGGGTAGTATAGCCATTATGAAAATATAATGGATAAGGGGTTTTTGAAATTCATGCCTAGTGTCCCTATTTTTTCTTCACGTGAGAAGCCCCTATATGAGGCTTCTTTTTTAATCTCCGAATCCAAATTCAAATATTGGAACTGCAACTACGCATATAGTTATTCGCTTCCTTATTTTTACAGAGGGGTGATTTTTTTCTATAGAAGGAAAAAGACAAATACAAAATCTTGCTTACATGTTACAAATGGTACCAAATTTACATATTTATATTTGCAAGCAAGTAGTAAAATAAACCGAGGATGTTTGCTCTATCACCACTTCTCAGTTGGGTAAAAAAAGTATTCATAAACAGGGACGGAGGGAAAGGGTGCAAATGAGGTCTCTTACATAATAGGATATGTGCTTGTGTGAGTTGTGTGAGGTGAGAGAAGTGTTGTAAGTGTGTGTACTCACACGTGAGATGTTAGGTATATAAGTGAGAGTCAAATCCTGTAACAAAATATCTTTAATAAATCAATCTATTGATCAAATCGTTAAGCAGAATACAATGTAGAATTCTTGAATTCTATCATGGTATCAGAGCTCAGTCTCAGATTTATCTGAGGGAATCGATCTTTTCTTCATCACAATAATTCTACATTTCTTCATCAATGTCTTCATCCCATTATCTTTCATGGCAGAACTGAGTTCTTGAAGAAAAATGGAGTTCTTGAAGCAATTACTTGTTCTGAAGTTTGATTTGATCCTGATCTCTGCTGCAACGTCTTCAGACAGGATCAAGCATGATTCTTAGGTATGAAATTTAATTTTCTCACTTGTGCTATTGGATTCATGGATTTCTTCACATTTTTGGTATGAATCTTGATTCTTCATTCTCAACTGTTTAAATTGGATCTCTGATGGTAATCTCAATCTTATCCTATTGATTACTTCATATTTAATCTCATGTGTTCAATTTTTATGCCACTACTTCAACAACATCCAATTTCATCTTCAATCACAGATTTTCATCATAATTAGATTGTTCTTTTTCCATCTGATTTCTTGATCAAAATCTATTGTTCTTGTTTCCTGATGCCGAATGGGTCTGAGCATGTTCTAATCTGCTACACCAAGGTCTAGTTAGGTGAAAACTTAAAGTTGTTCCACTCATTTGGATTCAGAAGTAGATTGAGAGTTTTCTCTAATTGGATCTCTCACATCTTATTTCAAAGCAGTCCTCACTACTGTGTTGAAGCATTTTGCGATTTGTAATGATGTTTATTTGTTTGGATTTCGAATTTGAGTTGATGTGTGTACTGGCATACATTTTGGAGTCTTCTTTGATGAGTTTATATATACTCAGTATACATCCTATTATTCTTCTACTGTTCTTCTATCTTAGTTAGGTGTTTCTTCAAATTTCTTTTTAATCCATAACAAAGGATTCAATTCTTCAACCAATTCTTGAATATTTTCTTGTGAATAAGATTTTCTGAATCTCATTGAATCTCAGATTTTTCTTGGGACACAATACTTTCTTGGATTTTTCTGAATAATAAGCCAGACTGAACTGAACTCGGCTTGTGCTACTGGTCTTGTATTACAAATCAACATATTCTGCCACCTTTTTTCTGAGCTCGTCCATCTTCGATTTGTCAGTGTTTCTCCCTATTTAGAAGGACTAATAGAGAGATAGAAAGAAAAAAAGAAGAAGAAGGAAACAGAGTTGACGTTTATCTGACATCTCTTTCTCTCTAATAGTCTGTTTTGAAGCGACTGTACAAGATCATTTCTCTTGCACTATCTTCGACTATTTTTTTATTATTTTCTTTCTGGAATTTTCTTCTGAGTTCTGTATGAATTCTCCTGGAACCCTTGGTAATGTGGTTGATATCGAAGATGTAGAAACAAAACCAAAAGTAGTAGTGAGAACATTAAGGAACGAAAGAGAAGTAAAATGGTAGTTAGGAAAACTACAATGGATGGAAAATCACCTGGAATGAAGTTTAACATGTATAGAAAAGAAGGAGAAGAAGAAGATAACGAAAATGAAATTTCTCCATCTTCTACTTCTGCGTATGATTTAGGGGTTCAGTCTGATGATTTTGGTGGTCCGGATTTTAAACTTGATTTGAGTGGGAAGGATGATTAATAATGATGGAATTGGGTTTATTGGTGTTCTTACAGATGAGAGAAAATGAAGAATGTATCTTCTTCTTGATTACTAATGAATGAAACTTAACAATTGATTATACGTGAATATGTATAAAGGGAGAGTACACGTAACGCACATGCGAGGAGTGACAGACTGAGCACTAGACAGCTGTGTGTCTAACAGTGTATACAACGGACAGGTGTATACCAACCTGTGATGATGTCGACAGATGAGCAGCTTCATGTGGTGTCTGCTAGGCTGTTGGTGATATCGAAAGGTGAGCAGCTTCACGTGATTTTAGCAGAAGCAACCATGATATCATCACATATTTTCACTTCCGATTCAACTTTCTGCCTGTATTCCTTGATCATTTTCATATTCAGTTCATTTCCTTTAACTTCTTCTTTTTGGTCAAAAGATGATAAGATCCTCCATGAAGCTCGTCTTTCTCCGATCACATTCTTTTGTATCCAACTGATAACAGATTTCGTTCTTCAACAGTTAATTCAATATCTAACTTTGCAACATTCTTCATTGATTCCACCATTTCATCATAACGTTCAGCTTGTTCAGCGAGCTTAGCGATGTAAACAGAGGTTTCACATTGTTTAGGGGCAGCCATGATAGATCTGTGAAAAGAATAAGGGTTTGAGGAAACTGTGTTTATTGTTCCTGCTGTGTTTTCAGATCTCTCTCTCTTCTGTGTCAAAAGAAAATTTTAGAGGGGAGAGGATGGACCTTTGGAGATTTTGAAAGAGAATTGGAAGAGATCACCTGGTGCAGATGCTGCTCATTATATAGTGCTGATATTCGATTTGATTTAGTGATTCTTTCATGGTCTGGGATAGCTTCAGAGCGTTTCTTGGGAAAACGTTGTTGATTTCTCGATGCTTCCCAAGGTGAAATCAATAAAGACTGAACGAATCAATACGAAAATTAAATTCTTCTCTGTATTTGCAACAATTCGATGAAGAATTAAATTTTTCCAAGCGTGGTCGACAGGAATCGAGATTTGTGGTTGATGTTTCGAGGTAACTTTAATGACTATTATCCTCTTTTCAGTATCGAGATTTGTGGTTGATGTTTCTCAAGACCGAGCAGCACAGATCGAGAAAGACCTTGATTATTTTCAAGGAAAATTCATTGATGATTTGAATCACTCAAGAATGAAATTGTTTTGAACAAGAAGAATTCATTCAATCGAGAAAGACTTTGATTCAACCGAGAAATTATTGAATAATTCATTCAATTGATTTTGAATTTGATTTGAATAAGGTATGCAACAGATTCAACTGTACATAAACCAGCGTCTTTAAGCTTCTTCACTTTCAGCTGGAGCTATAATTCTGGTGCTGTATTCAGAGTTGTGCTTGTGTGAGTTGTGTGAGGCAATCTCAAGTTGTCCTTTAAGCCACCTTGAGCTTGAGGGAGGGTAATAGGATATGTGCTTGTGTGAGTTGTGTGAGGTGAGAGAAGTGTTGTAAGTGTGTGTACTCACACGTGAGATGTTAGGTATATAAGTGAGAGTCAAGTCATGTAACAAAATATCTTTAATAAATCAATCTACTGATCAAATCGTTAAGCAGAATACAATGTAGAATTCTTGAATTCTATCATTACACCCATAAGATTTTCAATTTTAATAAGAAAATATCTTGGTTTTACGTAATTTTAATATCTTATGGATGCAAATCTTAACGGTGAAATAAAATTCATATGAATAATGGGTTCAAGAATTTTGTTGAAAATAAGTTATTCGACCCTCACAAGTTTCTAAACGCCTAACTCGTAGGTTTCTTGTTCAATTTCGATCAAATGAGAGAACATGAAAGAGTTCGTGGATTTAGTGGGTGGTGGATGGATCAAAAGAGTGAATTCTTGTTCTAAAGATTTTGGTGCTAAATTTTATCCCATGTGCACGAGTGGTCTAACTACTCGATGGCCATAGACAACCCGCCCAAAAATGTTCGCCAGCATTCAGCCGCCAAATGCAGTCTTGGTCCTCTTGGATAACATTAACACAAGTTACACAACCCTACTCAAGATAAATTTCTGAGTCCTCCCCTGGCTCTTGCCCGGCTTTGCCTTTGAGTTATCTTCTGTCCCCTGTTGGGTCTTGTGATCCAACTCACTCTTATCTACAACTCACTGAGTTCTTTAACTCGCTGTTTTATCTTGCACAGATGTGTCCTGAACCTTCTGATCCGCTGTTGGCTGTTTTCAATCCTCAGCTGGGTCTTCTTATTCAGCTCACTCCTGCTATCTTGGTGGTAAGCTATACACCTAATCACATGACTCTTTGTGCCCGAGCTCACCCCAGTCTACCAGCTGTACCATATGTTCTCCAGTTCAGCTAGCTCACTTGTATGCTTTCTTCTGACACACAATCACTAGAACTGTATTTTGTCACCTGCAATCATCTCCAATTAATCGGGAACTCAAATGCCATGGTAACGGTAGACAAATGAATCAGTAGATACATGAAACACTGGAAGCAAGAGGAAGACATACCAACAACAATTGAAGAAAATATCTGTCCATGTATAATATAACCCTTTTTTTTGAAAGTTACTCCAGTTAACATTTACAACTTGGTTCTTGATTAGCACCTCAGTAAGCTGAAAGAAACGCTCACGGGTAAAAGAATTATCTAAATAAAAACAACACCTAAAATAATGTGATTATGACAATAAACTGGCTAATACCTCACTAGAAACAAATTTAAATAATTCTATTACTAAGGCCACTTTTCTTGCAAGAGGCCCTCAATAAGCTAGTGACAGTATCATAACAAGGTAATCAAGAGATACCAAAAAGTAAGAAAAAAAGAACCATGAGCGATCCCCTATTCTGAATCCCTGAGGATCCCACTTGTCAACCAAATTTTATTTCTAATGGACCGCCTCATCTTCATCCTGCTCTGAATTTGAATCACCTTCAGCTGTTGCAACTGCATCCCAGTGCAATGCTGATAGATACTTCTTAATGTATTCAACAATTGGTTTCTTGTCCCGGATAATAACAAACCCAGTAGGTCTGAGCATCTTGTCCATCTCGAGCAGAAGATCCTCCCCACTGCAGCCTTTCTTCTCTATGTCAGAAAAGACATTCTAGGCATGAAGCTGAAGGAGACCGTAGGTCCTGGGGTAGGTCGAATAGGCTTCACACCTGTCAACAGTAAAATTCGTCTAGCATTCAGTTTTGCATTGTTCTTTTCCCTGTTGTACTAAGTGATGCTATTGAAGATGTTAAAAACTAACAATAAAGATATTGATGTACATAGTTCTTATAACAGGTCAAAGAATTTTTTTCGAACTAAATGCCCTAAAATGTCATAATAAAATGATTAGACTGGCACAAACAGGATGCCTTTATAAGTAAGAAGTATTCTTCGTAAATGTAGAAAAGGCATCACGTAACTCCTGAATCTCATACAAAATGACGAGCTTTATTCAAAACTAGAAGGGTATCTGAAACTACTTAAATTACTCTTGGTGGAACCAAAAGAGGCACGGTCGAGAGAAACTTTTACAATCTACTTGACGATAAAATGCTTGTAGTTGGAGAATTAGCACCTAAGCATGAAGTTATTTTAGCTATTAGAGCCTAACGTGGTAGTACAATCACTTGCTATACAAGCATGAACTAGTGAACAGTGAAGACAAATGTCATTTTAACATTTCTGAAAACCTGGTGTGGTGGGCCAACTGTCCCTGATAAGAATGATACCAATCATTACAAAGAAGCCCTTGCATGTGAAAGAGGTGTACAAAGTTAGGAATCAGACAATGTAACCTGGTTACACTTTGTTTCTTTAACAATTCAAACTGGTGTGAAAAACAGATTAAAGTACAACAAACACAGATAATCATAATGGATTAATACAAGTGTTAATCATCAAGACCCTCGTTAGCAAATATTGTTTCTCCACAAGAAACCTTAACTAGTAGACACTAAAAAGAAGAAACAAATCACGTCGTACACTCAATAGTGGACAGAAATTCTGTAGAAGCAAATTGATTAATACTATTTCTTATTGTATATAAATATTGCACACTAATCTTCAGAACCTACCGATTTGTCCATTTTCTGTTTTTGATATCACTCAATTAAAATCTAAAATAAACTTTATCAGAGAAACCATAAATGTAAGAGTTCAAAAATGCTTACCAATTTCAGATGACTCATTGAGCAAGAAAAACACCATGGGTGTGTCAGCAGCTTTTCCAAGTTGAATCAACCAAAATCTAGATTGAATCCACATTTACTTGATATGTCCCTCCTTTTGATAACCAGATACCCATTTAATGAATGATTAATCTCTGTGTTTAGCAGGAATGGGGAGCCACAGATTATTTGACAGCATATGAAAGAGTCTTCTCTCAGTACATCTTAACTCTTCACTGTCTTAAACATGGCATCTGTTGCATTTCAGTCTAGTAAATATTCCCAATTAACATTCTCCATTTCTTTCTCTTATTTTCTCTTATGTTCTCTTTTCTTCATTCTTCTTATACTTTTCTTCTTTTCCTTTTCCTCTCCTGAACGTGACATGGGTACATAAGCAATCCACCCCAAAGGAACCAAAGCTGCAATGAACTGTAGTATAATGCCCATTCTCAAATTCAAGTAATCGCCAGATGATATTCCTAACAGAGAAGCCAGTCCAACACCTAAAAAGCCACTAATTATTGAAGACAAACAAAAGGCTGAACCTAGGAATGAAGCAAGTGACCCTTCGAAGCCTGGTGGGCAGAGATTCATAAATAACACCGAGAAAGGTAAGAGCCTAAACTGAGCAACAGTTTCTGCTAAGCCAGATAAGCACAAAACAAAGGCCTCATTAGGAATTCCAACTTTGAGATTTATCTGTCCGACAAGTATCAGATCAAGGAGAAGCAATGTTGCATACACAACCTGAACCCTACTTATTAGCGTTCTTATCGGAATTCTTTTCCAGTATCGATCATAAAACACAGTTGCAAGTAGAAGCATCAGTTGACCAACAACTTTAGACATCCCAATAACTGAAGCATCCAGCTTTAGGCATTGTGTTTGATAGCAGAAAACGGTTCCAGACAGAATGGGAACCACGAGAATTGAAGCTACGATCCAGCAAAGAGGGCGTAAAATACTCTCATCACTTACTATCATGATCATATCCAGAAACTGCTCACGTATGTTTTGAAAGAATGACTTCTTTAGGAAATAGTTAGCGGACGGTCCTGGTAAGCCAAGAGACTCCTCTTTTGCTGTTAAGGAAAGTGCTAGCTGACAAGAAAGTAAAAGCGTGAATAATAGATACATGAAATTCGGTTGTTGGGTTTTGCTTAAGAAGTATCCACCAAATAAGTTTCCGAAGACCCCCCCTGCAGCAAGAGCCATGAATGCATAAGACTGCAGGCCTCTAATTTTCTGTTTTTGTCCATACTCCGCAACAAGGGCGTCTTTTGTAACTTCTGTAATGGATGCTCCAAGGTTACCAAGCAGCATACATGCCATCAATATTGGAAGTACATCACCTTTAACTGGGATTAAAGCAAGCGAACCCCAAGATAGAACCTGCAAAAGTGCTGCACAATTTGATCCAATTATCAACAACTTAAAGATACCCTGAAAATGAATGCACTCAAAAAGAATCTGAAAGAATCAAACCCACACAATGAATCTAGATTTAAAAAACAAACGAAAACGCTTGACGAGAAGTAGATAAGCAACTCTTACTTTCAAACAGGAAGCTTGGACTCCAAGATGTGTCATACTTGATATAAAAGAATCTCCTTAAATGTGAGTACCTAAACGGCCTAGTCTGTTTAAAAGTGGTAATGAACTAGACTACTACTTGAACGATTTATTAGATCCATACTTTTTACAGATCCGCGAGCTCTTAGTTCAGACCTACTAGACTCACCCCATGCTTGGCACTTCACATACAATCAAGGTTGGATTATATTTGTTGGCTGCCCCAGGCTATAACCAGATGCATAAATTTGCAGAATCAAGCTTTACATGGCCCTTTAGCTGCATAACACTACAAGCAAATAATCTATACCTGGAAGTACTTCACAACTACAAAAAGACACCAGGTGATTACTCCCCGAACTAGTTGGACAATAGCTCAACAGTTGATGATGCAATGCACATTTAACTCATGATTTAAAAATACATTACAATATAATCCCATGTTCAAGGAATCCTTTTAATTATAAAATACATTTTATTAAGCAAACTAATCTAGATAGTATCCTGTTAATTAGACATAAAACTAAACCAGGCAGTCAGATGCCGAAAATAAGAGAACATTACATATACAGCGAAACAAAAAGCAATTTACAAGCTAACGGGCAATCTATGATCTAGTGATATATATCAAAGTTTCATAAATCAAATATATAAATGCAAGAGAAAAACTAGATACACAATTTAAGAATAAAATGAGGATTCAGGACAAACCTCCAATGGAAATATAAGGCAATCTATGAGCCCCACCAACGTAAACAGCATCAGATAAGATCCCATATAGAGGTTTAGCTACCATAGGTAAGATAGCAACATTCTGAACCAACTGCAATGTTGATGGGTTTAGGTTAAGTGTATTAGCCATATAAAAATTCATTCCTAACCATGGAAAACATCTAAATCCTTGTACCCAATACCCAAATCCACACAAAATCAACATCTGACGACTACCTACTTTCAACAACTCTGTTTCCTCTTCATGTTCAATTCTCTTCTTAACAATTCTTGTTTTTCTCAAAGGGAGTTTAGGAGTCAATATGATGGGTTTTAAGAGTTGGGTTTTGGGATTTAATGGTTTATTTGTTGGAATCTGAATCGATGAAGAAGATGATGAAAGGTTTGGGTTTTGTTTGCTATGAGAATTGAGGATGATTGAATTGGATGGATAAAATGATTTTGTGGATGTTTGAATGATGGGGTTTCTACTAGGTCTCAATACATTAATCATGATCAAAATTATACTGTATAGAGATTAAACCCAGATACTGTATAGAAATTAATCCCAGGTTGGTTGACTACCCAAGTAGTACCAACAAACAAACAGAGAGAAAGAAGATGTAGGAGGAGGAGAGTATACGTAAAGTGGTGACGATGCCTTCAAAGAGAGAAAGAATAATATCTTAAGAGAGAGTTCATGCCTTCGTACTTCTGAGAGAAATGGTGTGGAGGGACATGTGGAGATGTTAGAAGGTGTCGACTTTGTCTGTAGCTCCTGCATATTTGCTCATTCTGGGGAAACTAACGAATCACGTGTCTCATATATTACATCCAGGACTCAGGAGAGATGTAGGAGTAGGACCAATGCGATATTCTGCAAATAAATCAAACCTAATCTTTTACAAAGTCGACCGTCGACTGTCCCGACTCCTGTTTTATTTGATTTGATTGTGGTCCTCTTTGTAGTTGTAGTCTTGTAGATCCACACGTGCGTATTTTTGAGCATCTTGGTGCAGTGGTGGGACCAAAGTATTTTGTATACAGGCTGGAACCGGGAAATATGAACGTGGAAAATAAGATTTTATGATATACTTTATTCGTTTCGGTAAAAGTGTTACTATCATTATTTCATTTTGTCAAAATGAAATAGTGATAGTATCATTTTTGCTGAAACATAGGTAGTAGCTTTTATGGTATCCGATGCCTATGGTTATTACCGTATTGTAAGGTGAGAATTTTATTTTTTGATAACACATATAATATAGACCTTTATTTGAGTTAAATTCATCTCCAACATTAGGTCCTACAAAATAGGAGGAGTGCCAAAATAAATACAAAAGTCTTAGAGAAAGTTTTATCTAGACCTTTGGAATGACCTTCATGTCATTTTTAACTATTTTTATAATTATTATTTCTAAATAAATTTTCTAAACGAATAAAAAAAGAAATCACTTTTATTATTTATCCATAAATCAAATTATAAAAATAAGATCCCACGTCATTGGAGATGGTTCTTGAGTAAACCATTCTTATTTTTGTCATATATATAAAACTCTTACGAATAAGGGTCTAAGGGCAACTGCAGCGGTTGGAGCAGACCATCGAGTAAAGAGCAAATCAGTTTGCTCGTGTAAAAAAAAAACGCAACGGAAACCTGACTAAATATGATATTACGCTGTTCTAAATAAGTGTTAGCTAACAAACGCTACACTACAATAACGTTTGGTTACACAGACGTTCAACTACACAAGCGTTATGTTTTTGACGTTCATCTAGATTAGCGCTTTGAACATACGCTCCTGTAATGTAGCGTTACGTACTCAAACGTTACTCTACTAAAGCGTATATCTAAGCGTTACTCTACTAAAGAGTTTTGATACCAACCAAAGAAAAACGTCCCAGTAAAGTAGCGTCTAAACTGAAACGCTACTCTAAAACAGCATTTCAGCCGAAAACACCTCCACAGAAGAGCGTTTGGAAACCTTAACGTCGCTATACAAGAGCGTTCATTTGCAAACGTCGCTCTACAAGAGCGTTAGTTTTCCGACACGTTGTGCTACAATAGCATGAAGATAGGTCAGCACAAATTCGGTCAAAAGAGTTACGTGTCGTGATTTTAGCTAGGGTTTTGCATACGTGTTGGCATTGTTCCCACTATAAAAAACGCACATTTCCTTCTTCTACAACAACACAAAAGAAGCCGCTGCACAATCTTCTTTCCTTCTATTTCTCCTGTTGCCTTCACTAGACGGAATCAAATGCCGAAATCAAGCCGTTGCAGCAATAAAAATTTGACAAAAAAAATAGCCGTTGAAGAGAAAATAACGGTCATATTCACAACGGCTATTAATTACCGGCTACTGATTAACGGCCACATCGACACGCTATGTTGGGAGAGCGTCTCAACAAAACGCTCCCCTGGAAGAGCGTCTATAACCAACACGCTCTTCTGGGAGAGCGTTTGCAAGCGTTTACTATTTTAACGCTTCTTCTAGTGAGCGTGAGTATAAAACGTCTATTTACAGTAGCGTTTTGACAATTAACGCTCTACCAAAGGAACGTTCAACCCACACGCTCTTCTAGCTTGCGTTTGTTCAAATTACGTTGTTTTAATACAACGTTACAAAAACGCTGTTCTAACTGAACGTTTTGCTAGACGTCTTTCAGTAGAGACGTTTGTGTTTATAAACGTCCTCGTACAATGCCGTTTTGGGGAAACGATGTCTTACAAGAGCGTCAGACTATATCTATGTTTGGTACAGTTGCTCGACAAAACTTGGTCGGATACTGTTGAAAATCTGGACCAAATACCATATTCACTCGCCCGTTGCAGCTCACAAAACCGGACCAAAGAGCAATCCTGGTATTTGCTCTTTGGTCTGATCGACCGCTGCAGTTGCCCTAAAAGACCTCCACATAAGATTTTTAACACCCACTATTGGAAATGATTTTATGGTGAAATAGGGTATTTGGATACCCATACAGAAATAACTTTTTAGTTTTTTTAAGTCAAAAAGCCAGAAGTATTATTTGGGAGTGAAAAAAATAGTGACTTCTAGAAGTAGCTTAAAAGCAAAAAATCAACTCCTATGAGAAGCAAATACTTTTCATTTTATTTTTGGTTTATCATTGGGGTTTCTCTCTTAAAACAACATTCATGAGTCAATTAAGGTAAGCACATACCAAGTGTTATTGTGAATCAGGAACTAAATGGAGTGTTTTAGTGATTTTATTTAACTCATTTTGTTAATTTAGGATTTTATTTGCTAAAAGCACTATTAGAATAGTATTATAATTTTATTCTTAGCTATATTAATAGTGTAATAAGAGTGTTAGTGTTTTATGTTTTTTTACCATGTATAAGGACAACCATAACTCTTATCCATTACAATCAATACAACTATTTTCTACTTATCCTAACCTTTGTCATGGCATCAAGAGCCAGGGACAAACCCTTGTCGTTTCTCCGATACTGCGACCTACCTAACCCTCAATTAAATCCTAAATCATCTCTACAGTTTACAATTAAATCTACAACAGTTACCTAAATTTTCTTCGATTATGTAAATCCTACCATAAAATGTTTTCCTGTTTTTCACCAAGTCATGATATTGAAAACCAAAATCACATCTCACATTTGTTGGCGACTGAATCTGCTCCAACTTCGTCTTCCGCGAACCTTCAACAACAACAACAACAACTAAAACCACCATTACTTTGTTCAACCTTTTTTTACTAAACAAATCCCTCTTTTTAAACCTAAACCTCTTATACTCTAAAACACCAAAGTTTAGATCTACAAATTCTCTTAAAAACCCCAAAATCAGTATTTTCCTTGATTTTGTACCAACCGTGTATATATCTCACACTTTTTTTAACCTAAAAAATTCATATCAGAAGGACATGTGGAGATGTTATAAGGTGTCAATTTGTCTATAGCTCCTGCATATTTGCTTATTTTAGGGAAACTAACGAATCACGTGTCAGATATATTACAATTGTAGGACCATAATATTTTGTTGATGCGAATAAATCACCTAAGTTTTTATAAGGTGATCCAAGCCTCCAAGATCCACTCTAGTTTTATTTGATCGTGGTCCTCTTTTTAGTTGTAGATCCACACTAGTGCGTATTTTTGAGCATCCTTGATGCAGTGACGGGGCCAAAGTATTTTGTATACAGGCTGGGACCGGGAAATATGAATGCGAAAAATAAGATTTTATGGTATCGCTTTTATGGTATCCGGTGTGTAGGGTTATTAGCGGTATTGCGAAGGAAAAAAGTTTTCCCAGTTATCCTACCAAGTTTTTCTATCCACTTACACAAAATCTTATGGTGGAATCTAAGTCATTCAAAGCTTTTTAAAAATGTAGAATAGCAAATATAATGGTTAAGTTGGGATCATCCAAAAAAATTCAAGACATGTTTCAAAGTTTCATGAAAATAGCTTGGAAACGAAATACCGCTTAATTTATCGGAAAACGCCAATTGAATTGCCATAAAACACCAATCGGATCGGATTGCCACTCAATATGAACCATTGAGGTAAAAAATTTCAAGACATATCCAAAGGCTTAAAGTGAGTGGTAATCCTATTGGTGTTTTATAGCAATTCGATTGGTGCTTTACACCAAACTCGAGGAACGTCAATCTAATTGACGTCCGAAGTTTTTTTTTTCTCGCCTTAGAAGTTCCATCATTAAGCTTACACTTCCATGATATATTTCAAATGGTGAGGTAGCATGGAACTTGGAAGATGAAATTCTTCCACCGTAAGACTTGCTCTTATACTTTGAGTTTCAAGTTAATAATTTAAGTGTTGGCTGAATTAGGTTTTCAATTGACTAAGTAAAATACAGCCTGCCTAGCAGCGAGCGTTGTAGATTTGTTTCGGTGCGAGTAAAAAGCCTTTCCACTACTGCAAGCACACATTATTCAACTCAAGTCTCGATTAGCTCCTGAACATTATAAGTCCATTACTTGGCACAAAGTCTCGCATAGCACATGAGCAAACTCAACATAGTACTGCAGTTGGGGGCGTCTTTGCAAATACCTTTGCAAACAGTAGGGGCGAGCTGCATAGCACTATAAACAATACACTTGGGGGCGACTGATAGACTTGTTTTCATGTCTTATTTGATCTCACACTTATATTGTTAGTGCTTAATTCTTATATTAATATTATTATTATTTTGTATGTTTTTTAGGTATTTTTACAGAATAACAATTATGAAAAAATTGGGCTAAAAAGGTGTTAAAGGCACCCACACAATTGATAAAGGCACCCCGACAAGAATTTATAAAGGCACCAAAAAAAAGTATTAAGACACCATGTCTTGGATAAAGGAACCCACCTTCTTCCCATTTCAAACAAGATTTTTGGCGGGAGTTTTCCTTCTTTGAACTATGCGATTGGTGAACAAGATTTGGAAAGTATTTAGGAGGAGTTTTAGGACAAATATATTCCTACTATATTAAGAGTTTTACACGATCAAAACAATAAAACAAACAAAATTTAATCTCCTACCAAAAACAGATTCACGTGAACTCGGATCAAATATTCTTACAGAGTTTTGGTAAGAAAAATCAGGGAGAAATCAAGATTGCGTGAAATATAGGATTTGCTTCCCTGTCCCCATTGGTTTTGATCAGTTAGGGCAACACAATAAGGAAATAAATATCACCAAGGATCAAGAATAATATCACCGGGATGCCTTTGTTTCCGCAGAGAAATTTTTGGATTGAATGAGAAGATTTCAAGAAGATTTGGAAGTTGCTTCGTCGTTGTAGCATAAATACAAGTCTTGTGTTAGCATCAAGAGGAGGCTGGCTTGGCCAGAAACCAAGAGAAAAAAAAAACAGAAAAAAAAACCATTGTTGATGCTCGCGTGAAGGAGAAGAAGATAAAGAAACCGTTGTCATCGCTAGGAAGTGTTAGTAAAAACAGTGATCCAAACTCTTATATTCAACATCTTTGGCAACAGTTTGGTGAATAGTACAACCGACAATAATTATTTTAAGGCGAAATTGTCAGTTCTTCTTTGTAAATTTCTTATAAAATTATAATTAAATAGTTTCTTCTTTATTTTCTTGTGTTTCTTGTGCCATGAATAATTAAATATTTGTTATAGGTTAGAGAGGAAGCTAGTTTTGATGAGTATTTTATATTATTTAATTTCTTGGACATAAATTACTTTATTTTTATTTGTGCTTTTTAATGACTAATAGTTTCTCTTCTAAATATGCTTCGATTTAATTGTTCTGAATAGTCTTTAGGTTGTTGATTTTTTTAAAGCGAAGGAGATATATCTTTGTGAGACGACGAAAGTCATATAAATAATTTTAAATGTTATATTTTCCAAAATATGAGATTGGGTTCAATAAGGTTTTGAGTAGTATGAGAGTATTGTGTTTAGGATATTAAGTTTGAATTACCAACATCAGAAGTAGTGGAATATGAAACCATAGATCTTTCTTTTTCTTGGTTTATTAATTTGTATAATTATTTTATTTAATTAAATCCCTCAAAAATATTCAATTTCGTGATTAGCACTTTGATTAATTAAAAACTAGAAATTGCAATTCTGAAATCCTTGTGGAACGAGCCGTACTTGCATATCGTATCATCGACAACCGTGCTCTTGCAGTATAAATTAAAATATACATCAGCGAGTTACAGAGCACATCAATATATTGAGATAGCTGAGAATATTATCATAGGAATTCATTTTGTAGCTAGTTAGTAACGAAATTCGAAGAGTTACTTTAGTTTTTCTATTGAATTGAATTGACAAAATTTGTCGAAATATTGTGATTCTGAAAATGGAAAACACAATTTTCCGAAGATGTTACTGCGAATTCATAGAAAATGTTCACAGGCATTTGAAGTTGTAGTTTAATTTCAAAGATGAAAATCACACATATATATAAATACTTACAAAAATATCCAAATTTATAATAATATTATATGCAAAAAAAAAATATTCGAAAATAAAATGAGTTATAGTCTATTAGAAAAAGTATATGTAAAAAAGATATTCATTTACAAAAACAAAAGTTCATATAATGACACATTGTGTTTTAACACATGAGATACATTTTGAAAATTAAATTAGTAGTAGTAATTCGAATAATAAATACATTAGTTAAGATAATATTAATGAACTATCAAATTTTGTCTTGTTTGTTTTTTTAAATATTTTTTTATAAATGAATGTGTAATTTCGTCGAAGGTATAATAATAAAATTATTAACTTAACAATCTTACGAATGTCGGACATTAAACTGTCGATAACACCAGATCCATAGCAAAAAGTGATTCTGGAAGGTGTTTCAAAAGGCCTTAATCAAAACAGAGGTTATGTGAATATTTTTTGGATAATAAGGGTTTTGTGTTACTGATGACATTGAAGCTTGAGAGATTTGTTATTGCCATTTAAAGATTTTTTGTAAACCTCTAATGGAGGAGGAAGTGAGATTCTAAAAACAGTTGTCAACCCAATACGTGTTTATGGGTGGATCTCAACCCAATACGTGTATAACCAGAACAGTTTTCATGGTATAGTTAGTAAATAAAACTAAATCTAAATTTTAATCGGTCTTTTTTAGTATTTAACCTAATTTTCTTACTGTTAAGACAGTCAGTTAATAAACATGTTTTATCATCCGACAGAACTAAGGCAACACCAACTTCTCATTGGAATTCAGAAGAATGGGTAGAGGCTTTTACTGGAATGCAGAAAACAACTGGATATGCAATTAGCTTGGTAATTGGGTTTATTATCTTTGATGTGTTTGGTGGAAAGGCTTTAACTGATTCTGGCAAGTGCGATGGAGGCACTGGACTCTTGGTAAATGTTTTTTCTTATACAATTGGTGTTATTGTTTGTCTTTCCTTTTCTCTGTTTTGGGTCGTTTTAACCATGACTGTTCATATTCACGGTTTGGGTGAGGAGCACCTTGCGGAGAGTAAGCAGAAAACTAGACGCTCATTAATGGGATTTTAATTTATACCGCAAGAGCACGACTATCGATGGGATAATATGCAAGTACGGTTCGTTCCACATGGATTTTGGGATTGCAATTCCTAATTTTTAATTAATTTTAGTGCTAATAACAAATTGGTTTTGCTAATTTAATTTTAAAAATGAAACAAATACTAAAAATGATAGAAAAATAAAAGTAAAACCTAGGACTCGAGATTTTATCACTACTATGCAAACTAGATGTTTATAACTATTTTCTATAATTTTCTCAAATTATTACTCAAAACGATTTCAGACAAAATATTATGTTTTGGAAAATATGGAACTTTTATTCTAATTATTGTTCTCAAAAGATTAACAATTATCTTCATTATAAAATGTTATTCTCTAAAAAGAATATTTAAAATAATTATTTAAGCATTAAAGGATACATGAAGAAATTATTATCAATATTAACAAAAAAATAGGACCAAGAGAAAAAAATATAGAAACTGATCTTAACATGCTAACAGACACAATAAGATTTCCTCTCTAATCCTAGTTGAGGGTTCTAGCTACACATGACAAAAAGAATGGAAGAAAGTAGAGAAGAAACCATTTTTATTGACATGACAAACAAACCAGTGGTGTCGCAAAATAAATAAAATCTTTCATTGAGTTTACGAATGCTTGTATTGCAGTTGAATAAAGCACAAATCTTTAGTGTATTAAAACCAAAATTGTAGCAGGTACTATTCACGAAACTATTACACTAGATATCGAATTTAGGAGAATAGACCATGGACGTAAACAACAATTCCCCTTTTTAGCAACGGTTTCTTCAACGTTTTAGCAACAGTTTATTCATCTTCATCTCATGAGCAGATTTCTTCTGAAATTTATTTTCTCCATTCTCTGGCCTCTGCCATCCCCCCTATTCGCTTCATATCTTCCAGTATTTATAATGCAACACATATTAATCGAATCTTCTCCAAATATCTTTGAAATAAAATCTTTAATCAAGAAAATCTTCTCGACCATTATTGGGTTTTGCTCGATCTGATTTTCTTGCTCTCTTTGCCGTGATATTGTTTCCTCGATGGCTCTGTTGTTTCCTGAGTTGCACTCAAGAAGATTTCTTCTCTTTAAACCCAAATCTAAAGAACATAAAACTTCTTTTATCACAATCTGATTTTCCGGCCAAGTAATACCCGAGAGTATACTTTCCCTTTCTCGACATTTTTAACAAGATTTTTTTGGTGTAAAACTCCTTTTTAATAGGCAAGAAGATATTCTTGCTTTAAAATAATTTTTATCTCCCAAAATATCTTGTTAGAGAGTCACGCAGGTAGAAATAAAGATTTCCCACCTAAGAAAAATCTTTTGAATTTGAAATGGGTGTCTTTAACCATATGATGGGTGCCTTTAACACTTTTGAAGGGTGCTTTTAACATTTTTTGGCCAATTTCTCCATGGTTATTTATTCTTCCAAAAATACCTACAAATACAATAAAATAACATTATTAATACAAAAATCAAGTGATAGAAATATAAATATGAGCTCAAATAAGACATATAAATGTGTCAATCAAATCCCCCCAAACTTATTATCTGCTAGTCCTCGAGCAAATCTAATCTAGAAAATAAAGGTCCTAAATCACTTTCGCAGGCATCACGATTGCACTTAGCGTGTGCAACAAGCCTTTAAACCCATATGTGTCCCTATCGAACGAGTTTTAGTCTCATGAGGATTTACAAGAGGTGTACCCATAAAACCATTATTCCAAACTCTAGCTACTTGTGAACGATTGAGGGTAGACATTAAACATGTTATTTAGTTGCTTACAGAATTCTTTGGCTATGGGAGGAATTACCCTGTTTTAAATCCAATTGGTGTACACGAGTTTTCACTCAAGCTTACTAAAATTCACATATAAGAAAACAAAGCACAACTCAGAAAGTCGTACGATGGACCACGATACTCAGAGTTTATCCAAGTTCAATCACGTGAATAGATTTCGAAGATGGATATGGAGATGATGAAGTTTGCACATGTTGACTAAGGTGAACGGTGTTTTCTATATTTGTCTGAAGGTCGCCGCCAGGATGAAATCTAATAAAATGAGATACGCTCCCATTGATCTTAATCCTTATTCTAATATCAACTCAGCTGGTATATACAAGGGTCCCAGCGGTCGATTTATTGAAAATAAAATAAATATTTACCTTTTTTGTTACTTTTTTTTGGTCTAAATAAAATACAATAACGGGGCTTGATCTCAATCACTTTACTTCATCCCAACGCCGATAATAATTCGATGCTAGAGCCCGCCAAATCACTTAGAGAAACACATGAAATTACAAAATAAAAACAAAAGGTGATACAATCGAGGTAGACTCCGAGATATGATGACGACAATCATGTTATTCCTAACACCTGAGCTCTGTTCTTTAACTATCATGGTTGGTTTTATATTTATATTTGTCTATATTTTATTTTGTCCAGGTAAGGTTGGGACCTTGGTGGTGTTCATCAACAAATAATCATTTGTTGATTATGTTCATAAGGTTTGTTATGTCTTGCATGGAGTTTCTTCTTGCAATAAGTCTTTATTTCGTTCCTAGAGCCTAGAAGTCGTTTCATATACTTAGTAATAAGGGAGATACTATCTCCTTAAGATTTTGTATGTTGAGAAGACATTATTTTTTAGTTGAAAAGGAAAAAAACTAAAGGATTGATCGAGAAAGAAAATATTCCCGAGAACATTATTCTCATTGAAGAAAGGATTTTTTCAAAGATTTTAAGGAGATATGGGAGTTGTTGAGCGTGTAATATAAATAGGAAAACATATGAAGGGTTCAGGGAGGCTGGCGTGAGCCAGAATCGAAATAAAAAGAAACTCATAAAAAATTCTACATCACAGGCGATGAAAAAGAAAAATAACATAAGGTGTCTTAAAACTGTTGCAGGAAACCCTTAACAGTTCCAGCGACAATTCTCATTTTAAAACACCAAAGTATGTGCTTAATTCAACTGGTCCTAAAATTCGTCGTTAATTCGACATAAAAATAAAAGAAAATTGTAAGCATTTTTTAATTAACAAATTTTAATAAATTTACTTCATTTTTTTTTTTGCTATGAGCAGCTAATTTCTCATCTAGGATTTAAGAGAAAATCCTATAATGTTTGCTAGTATGTTATAATCATTTCTATATAACAATTCTTTTAGTCCTTTTTTTATTAATCACGATTATAATTTCTTCATGTGCCCTAATGCTTAATTTAATGAGCTACATGTTATTTTCAGAGACTATCATCTTATAGTGAAGAAAATTATTAGCATTTTGAAAAACATCAATTGATTAAAACTTCATATATTCCAAGATGCATCTAATTGTCCTAAGTCGTCTTGAGTACATTTAATAGAGAATATTATAGAAAATGATTACATCAATCTAGTTTACATGGTAGTGATGGAATCTTGAATCATATGTTTTCTTTCATATACAATATCATTTTTAGTACTTTTTGTGTTTTAGAAATTTAGAAAAACAATCATTGTTTCAAGAAATTTGTTATTAGCACATTAATTAATTAGACACTAGAAGTTACGATTCTAAAAATCCCTGTGGAACTAACTGTATTCGTATATTGTCTAATCAACAGCCGTACACTTGCGGCATTTAAATAAGAATCCCATCAAATATATTGTTAACATGCACACTTGTTTGGTTTGGATTCGCGTGACTAGCAGCTAAATTATCTTTCACCCATATACCCAAAAGTCTACACCCGATACTGATATCTTCTAACATCGTGCGAAAGAACGTTCATTCATGTTATGATGGTAATATCTTCCTCCGAAGTAAATCTAGAAACTATAACTTTAAGAAATATGAAAATAAATGTTCGTAGATGTAAAAGAGAATGTTGAGAATTACAATATGTTATTTGGTTGAGAGGAACTCAATTTATATATTAATTTCTAAGAATGTGGTTTGCCTTAACAAATTACTATTATTGATAAGTCTCGTTGTCTCTTTAAATCACTGTTATTAGAGTTACAAATTTATAACCCGACCCATGAGTTGATCCTAACCCGGCTTGTTTCAATCCGGCCCGACTCGACTTGTTGGCTAAACAGACCGGATTAGGGTTGACATTCCTGGCCCTATCTTAAAACAAGTCGGGCAAGGGTCAACCCGCGGGTTACCCGCCAATCCATATAAATTCTTGTGTTTCTCTCAAATTTTAATTCTTAGGGTTCTTTAATAATATTTTTGGAGTTGATTCCTTCTGATCACTGAAAAATCAATTAACATTAAAGATTTTATCTTTCTAACTCTCTACTAGACCACTGTAATGGATTTTCATTCTAAAATAGTCATATGAGTGTTTAATTTTTATATCTAACAAGTAATTCATATACAATTAATCACAATTGCAGATAACATTTTTCAAATTGTTGAACAATCAATCAACATATAATCACCCATCAATTTAGCAAATTCATAAAGTTTTGATTGTTCATAATCAAAACTTTGAAAAATGTTAATATCGAATTAACAGATTCATAACTCATACTTATTTTTACTACCCCAAATAATTAGTATACAATTAAATCATTATCACAATTGTAAAAGGATAAAAATATAGAGAAACATATAGTTGAAAGAGAAAAATGGATCCAAATCTTTTGAAGAAAAAGTATAGATCATGATGGAGATCGACTATATATAAAGAGAGAAAAATAGGAAGCTTGCTCGTAACAGAGTGATGGTGGTCAAAGAAAAAGAAAAACATATGAAGAAGAGATAAGAAATGGTAGGCGGCAGTGAGATTCAAGTAGATCTTAGAGCATCTCCAATGCAAGGGTCAAGGTCTTAAAGATAGATGACATGGCTAAGTGGGGGTAAAGGAGAAAGTCTAATCTAGACTTTCTTTATGACTTTGGGTCTTAAGTCCACATCATCATTGTGTCTCTAAATTTAAATAAAGAGTCTTAAATATGACATGAGGATTGGAGATGAACTTTAGGTAAAAATTTTTATCTTTTTTTTCTTTATCATTTAGCAACGACCCATAATGTTTTTTTAATAAATAAGACTTCCATCTAGGATGACCTTGACTATTTGCATTGGAGATGCTGTTATAAGTTATAACAAGTTTTTAGGTTTTTCTTTTAAGTTTAGTCATAAGACTCATACGTTATATCTTATTAAATACTAGGTCAAACAACAACAGGTCCAATAACACAATGGTAACGTGGCTAGTGGCATGACCAACATATCTCAGGTCTGAGTCCCCCTACGGAGTAATTTTTTGTGATTTAAAAAACCTCACCTAGAATCAGGGCCGACCCGCCTAGGGTTAGGGTTGATTATTTGGACCCATTCTAGAATAATGCTAGGGTTAGGGTTCACTACTCTCAAACCGTGGGTCGACTAACCCACCACAAATTGATCCTAACCCGGCCCGTTGACAACTCTAAATGTTATTGATAAATCTTGTCGTCTCTTTAAATTATTTTTATTGATATGTCCCATTTTTCCTTTAAGTCACTGTTATTGATATGTCTCGTCGTTCATTTGAATCATTGTTATTGATATGTATCGTTCTTCCTTTAAACCAATGTTATTGATATGTCTCGGTGTTACATTATATAATTGTTCGCATTACTTTATATCACTTTGTTGATGCGTCTCGTCATTACTTTATATTACTAATATTTATTTATCTCGTCATTTACTAAAAATCACTTATTACACCTTCTATTTGTCTATATAATAGAATCCAATGTGTAGTAGTAAGTATAATCTCATTCAGTTTATTAAAGGGAAATTATCATGCGACTTGGTATTTGAGAAGATGACGGTGTTGTGGAAGCCTGGATTTCTGTTACAAATAATGTGACTCTCATAGCAACTGCAAATGAACGAAACATGTTTTGGGACCGTGTATTCAAGCCTTCGAAAAACTTACTGGGAATGTAAATGGTAGAACTAAGATCTTTGTCAAAAAAGATTTAATTTGATCAACAATGAAGTCGAAACTTTTTGTTATGATTCTAGTTGGAGTTAACATAGGTCATTATGTTGAATCCTACGAAGCTCGAGTAAGTATCTTCAAATTTTATTTAATAAAAAAATCAAGCTTACTTATTTCTACCTTACCCTCGTTTCCGCCTTGATTTTTACTTGGTCAATTCCGAACTGTCTTGATGAAGTTGACCAGATTTTCTGAATTAACTTTCAAGTAGACTTTGTTCAATTGTCTAACTGTCGCCATTTTTATCGCCATCATTATTGTCCATGTTTTCGCTATTAGAGCGACGATAATCCTTATAGAATGATCTAATGCTATTAAGATCCTTTTCATGCAATCCCTGCAAATAAAACTTTCCCGACATGACCAGAGTGTTCTCTAGTTGCTCTGTCCGTATTAATTTTCACCCAATCCGATTTTGGGAGGATCCAACCAACTGAGATCGCCGTTGTAAATCTATTTTTATGGTTTGGATTGGTTAATAGTGGGACATCTGGTAAGTAAGGGGTTAGCATTTCACTCGCGGGGAAGTAAATTAATGGCTTAGACAAATCATTATTTGGACAATAATCGTCGAGCGTTGAAGTTTTTGACGATATATGAATTCATTTTTGGCTATTCGTAAAGATCATATGACGAAACGAAATGAGGTGATGATGTGAGATGATCCTTTGAATTGTGAGTTGCATTTGGGTGTTAGATATTTGATTGAGATAGATGTGCCAAGCTGCCGTAGAACCTTGGCACTGAAGGAGAAGATAGATAGTTATTTCTGGAGCAGAATTGCAAACTGGGAAAATGTTAGAACTGGTGAGGTTGATCCTGTAAGGATATTGAAGGTTGCTAGGCCTCCATTCATTGATTTTCATATTTATTTTATTGATGCTAGGGTGCGACCATATTACTGCTATCACGCTCGTATTAACGTGATAACATTACTCTCTAGTAAGAGTCGTGTTATCACGCGCGCATTCACATGATATCAATAATACAATCACACCTTTCCACCATTATTTTTGAAGACTGATATAGGGGCTCCAAACCTAATTGAGGGGCTCCCAGTTGAGCCGAGGTGACCCAATTTGACGATAAGGGATGTCCTAGGGGGTTTTGTCAAATGAAGATTTTACCCTTATACCAATTAAAACCTAAACTCTTTTAACAAAATTCATAACTTTTAAAAACTAAAACAAAAGAAAACCTCTCAAAACCCAACCGTAATCTCCCTCGATTCATCGCCGATTCGCAAAATTCATCGACGATTAAACTCAACTCAACAATTCGAGATGAAGAAGCATACTAAAGGCGTTAAAGGTAGTAGTGGTGGCAATCAACCCTGCTCCTTTCAACCTAATCAAGAGATTCAACAAGAAATCGATAGTGACAAGCAAAATCATGCACCGAAAAGTCCAACAATGGTGTATCTAAGGTATTGTTGAAAACCCATGTATTCTTAGAACTTGGAATTGATTTATTCGCATGTTTGATCATGATTTTGGGGAAAAAATGTTGCACACAGTTGATATTACGGTTGGGTCCGTGTCAAAACCCAACCGTAATATTTTCATGTTCTTGAGTATTACGGTTGGGTTATTTTCAATACCCAACCGTAAATCAAAAGGAAGAAGATGAATAGTTCAGGATATTACGGTTGGGTTTTAAAAGATAACCCAACCGTAAATAATTTGCGCCAATTTTTAAAAACAACTTACGGTTGGGTTTGTAGAAAAACCTAACCGTAAATTATGGGACAAAATATACGGTTGGGTTTTGAGAAAAACCCAACCGTAAATAATCCTGTGTAGTGAATTTTTTTTTTAGTTGAAGTTGTATTGCTTGGAAATTATCTAACTTGTATTGATTGTGTGTTGTAGGAAAAATAAGAGGGGTAACAATTTAACACCAATTTCTCACACTCCAACCCCTCGCCACGGAAAGCATTTAGGGGTTGAGAAGAGAGGCGTGAGTAAGACCCATAATCCCTCTTTTGAGGTGTGGTAGTGTTCCTCAAATTGCAGAAGAGGAATATAATGTGTTTCAAGGCTTGGGTGATCTACCAACACCCAGAGGTTCTCTTGTGATTAGAGAACCACCACAAGAGCAACAACACGAAGAAGAAGAGAGGGACAGAGAACAACATGTCCCTCAAGGCAAAGGTAAAGAAATTCGAAAAGAAAAGGAAAAGAAAAGGAAAAGAAAAGGGTTGCCAAAGAAATTCCGAAAGAAAAGGCCGAACCTCAACTGTGGCCTAAGAGGAGGAATGGAGGACTATGGGGTGAGGCCCCAGACAAATCTGCAATATTATTTGGTTATCCCCATTCATGGGCTGCCAAAGTTGCAGCGACCAAGGTATTATTCCAATCACTTCTCTTATTCTGTTAAATTTTGGTTTTTTAACTTTTGTAAGTAAAACAAATTTGTTTTTATTCTTTGTAGGATCATACACAGGCGATCAAGAAATTGGTTCGTCAAAGGGCTCAACATTGGCCCTTAACTGATGAATGTACGGGCGTACAAATTCTTGTAAATGGTACTGGGTTAGCTCCTGGAATTACCAATTCAATGTGGGAGTATGACAGTGTCGTATGCGCAGCCTTCAGGGAACGTTATTGGCTTGAAACCGATACGTTTCATCTCCCATTTGGCGAGATGACTATAACGCCGGATGATGTCCAATCAATTCTTGGGCTGGAGGTGGAAGGTAAATCTGTGTTTGAGGGTTTTGACAACAACATGTCATGGAGTGATATTTATGCACTTGTCAAAGATACACTTGGATGGGATAAGACCGAAGCTGAATCTGAATTTAAATTGGTCAGTGGAGATAAACCGGGGATGCCTACGAAGAAAGGTCAAGCTATGAGCAAGAAAATATTGCTGAGGTCACTAAGGGAGAAGTTTGGAGGGACCGCAAAGTTGGAAATGGCTGGGGTCGTCATAGATGACACCAGAGCTATTCGAACAGCTAGAGCTTATCTGCTATATATGCTCGGCACCATCTTCTTTGGTGACAACTCGGGCAACAGGGTCAACGTCCAGTATCTACAATGGTTTCAGGGTGATCTCGGGATGACCCATCAGTACTCGTGGGGAACTGCCACCCTAGCCTACCTACTTGCTAACCTTCGAAAAGCTTCGAGGGTTAGGGAAACTGAGATTGCCGGTAATACCGGTCTGTTTCAGGTAATTTATTGTTTGAATTTCAATGTTTAACTTTAATTTATTTTTTATCTCATTTTCTTATATTAATATTTATTATCTTTATAGGCATGGGTATACGATCACTTTCCCAGACTGGCTCCTCAAACAAGCGTTGATGTTAATGGACCTACGGGAAAGAAATTCGTCTTCACCGGGACGCAGGAAAATTATAAAGAAGTGCTCATAGCAAAGATGAGAACAGAAATTGATGCTTTCACGGTTGATGATGTTGTTTTCGACCCTTATGTGAAGATTAGCATAGAGGGTGATGTACATGTTGAGGATTTACGTGAATTGTCGGACGTGGCAGGCTACAACGGCCCTTTGTATCATCCGTTTGGGTACGTGATGTCCAACCCCTGCCGAACTCTCCGGCAATATGGATAGGTCCAAACAATGGTGACACGCGAAATGTTTAAATTGTGTGTGAATGGGTCGATGATCGAAGGGCCAAACATCGTGCTAAACTATGAGCCTACGCCTTCAATCGCGGTTTGGAATAACCGCACTGATCTGAAATACCAAGTCCAAAGGAATGAGTTAACTCCCTCTCCGGTCACAAAAGAGGCTGCAGAAGATTACTTGGATTGGTATCGCCATTTTGGTCATCCAACTATCATCAACAATGATCCTGAGACTCTGGCAATCAACACAGAAGATGGTTTTTGGAAGAAGGCATATTTCAATTTGGTACGTACATTATTTTTGTTATTAATGTTTTTAAGATTTATTACTAAACACTCATCCTACTTTTATTTTCATATGTGAATAGAAAAAGAAAGCCGTTGCATTGGAATACTCTATTAATCCATGCCTAAGGACAATTGATGTGAGGACGCCTGACCAACTCCAAGCTTTAATTAGGGAGCTTCATCATGAAGTTGAGGATGTGCAGCGGACTTTAAAGAGGAGTAGACCCGGTAAAAGAGGCGCGACTACAGATGCGAGTACTACTAGAAGAGAGCCCCAAGCATCGGATGAAGAGACACATGATGAAGCCGGGGATGCGCAACGTGGTGCTCGTACTCGAGGCGGTCGTGTTGGAGCTCGTACTCGTGGCGGTGCTGCTCATCGTAAAAAAAGAGCAGCATCGCCGAACTCTCCGGCAAAAAAAAGAGCTCGTCAAAGTGATCGACCTACCCCTCCTCCTTCTCCCTAACTCTATGTCTATGGTTTTCTTTTGTATGTGTGAATTACTTGTACCTTTAATGTGAAGTTGGATTTGAAGTTTGAATTTAACTTGCACGTGAAATGAAAAATTAAACTTAAAATTTATTTTCCAGTTATTTGAAGCTGGAAACCATGCACTGGGAAATCCCGGTAAAAATACCCAGTCACATTAGGTTTACGGTTGGGTTTTTTCCAAACCCCAACCGTAAATATGCCACATTTTTATACTACAGTTTTACGGTAAATCTGAAAGAATGATTTTACGGTTGGGTTTTGGGTGAAAACCCAACCGTAAATAAAGGACCTCAACACATAATTTTCTAAAGATATTACAGTTGGGTTTTCATCCAAAACCCAACCGTAAATTCTACTGGATAATTTAAAATTTGATTATCTAATTTGTTTGTTTTTCGTTTTTTCTTTGTTTGAATGACCCAATTTACCTTAAATCTAGTTAAAATGATTGAATAAGTTCAAATTTTTGATTTTGAAAC
>JAJJMC010019063.1:14921111-14941571 GCA_023531435.1 Papaver californicum
AATTTGACCTGAAAACTCAAAGCTACAAAGGTTGGTTACGGTTGGGTGGTGGCTGAAAACCCAACCGTAAATATGTGACCTTTACACATAATTTTCCAAGTATATTACGGTTGGGTTTTCAGCCAAAACCCAACCGTAAATTCTATTTTGAGGAAAGTTTTGGGTCGTTTTTGATTTTTATTTAGGTTTTCAAATAGAGCCGTTCAAACCTTTTACGACCCATTTTTCAAAATATAGCTGTTACACTTCTGGTTTATAAGTGAAATAGTTGAGTACATATCCAACCCATCCATTTTTTTTTAAAAGTTAAACCTTTATGTTACAACAATCATCTCTAACAAAACTAGTACTCTAACATAGTGGAATATGGGTCAACCTGGGATTAAAAATCCAGATTTTTCTTTGGATGAAGATTTATGTATTTGCCGCAACTATGTATTATGTTTCCAAAAAGAGGAGAAGAAAGAAGGCAAAGTGGTATAACGAGTCCGAGTTATTGGCAAACAATCCATGAAAACTTTTGTTCTGAAACCGGCAACCCTTATAACCGTGATCACGTTAAGTTGATTTGTCGATATAACACTATACACCGATACGTAGAAGAATTTATGGCATTAGTTCGTATTATTGGTCAACTACGACTTAGGGGTGAAACCGAAGATGAGGTGTTACAGAGATCTCTTGAGGAATGGAGGAGATGGAAAATATGGCCCTTTTTATACCTACCTCATTATCACATCCTAAAGGACTTTTTGCTCACTCGCAAACCTATTTATTAGTTCTTTTGTAATGCCATTTGGGTTTGTTAGTGGTAATTTCAATTGTATCCCATGTTACTTTAATGATTTCATGGGTTGTAATGTGGTCAAAAATTTGATGTTTACATAATTTTTTTGTTTTGAACCCAATTTTGAGTGAACTGAAATTCCAAAAAAGGTTAACAAAAATATTTACGGTTGGGTTTTGAATGCAAACCCAACCGTAAACCTTCCAGATTAAAATTCACCCAGGTTTACGGTTGGGTTTGGACTCAAAACCCAACCGTAAACGTGACAGTTGTACGGTTGGTTTTGGAGTCATAACCCAACCGTAAAACTGGGGGAAAAACCCTGGAAGGTTTACGGTTGGGTTTGCACTCAGTACCCAACCGTAATTTTTTTTTTATTTCTCCAACTTTTTCATTAAATGTTAATTGCTCCAGATTTTTCATTCCCAAAAAAAATATATTAATATTATGATTCCTCCAACATACATATGATATTGTTACTACGAATATTAAATGCCTTCCAGGTTTACTATATTATCATTCCGACTCCGAGTCAGAAACAAATGATATGAATTGAAAGGTCGGGGAGGGTTTTAATGCCTTCCAGAGTTCGAAATTGTGCTTGAACCGGTGACACCAAGACTTGGCGATATCACCATCGTATCCATCCTGTAAAGGGGGTAATGGACTTCCTTCTTTCAACTTGAGACCGACATAATGGCAGTTCTGCACCAGCCCAATCACACATCTTCTATTAGCCAATTGTTCGACAAATGTTGATCTTGTTGGTGCAAATGTAAAACAATATCCATTTAAGATATAATGTATGACGCAATTGAAAACGTTGGCGAGGATTTGCCCACATATTGGCATGCTCATCCAATACTCGCTAGTGCAATTCTTGTTGCCTATTAAACGCCTTTCGAGAGCGATGAAATCCTCGTTTAACAACGACTCTTCATCTCTATATGCACACATCATTGGCTTGTATAAATCCGGGTAAGAGCGTAGTTCAACCGCTGACTTATGTCTTACATAAGTTACTTCGTCCATACCCAACCCTGCTGCTCCGCTAAATGGTCCAACTTGTTCGATAAATACATGGTATCCACAATTACCATCACCGGCAACATCGTCGGTGGCCTTTATGTATGGACGAAAAAAAACCGGAAACGATGACATATAATTTTCATAAATAATGTGCTCGGTTCGGACGATTTTGCCATTCTCAATTCTTGAAAAGTTAGATGGAAATTGCATCAATCCTCTTGCAATCCGGATCGTATATGGCTCTTTAACCACTAATGTATTGCCTTTAAGTTTTTATTTTCTTCTTGCTAATTCTTTCATACTAACTCTTTTTTTTCTTCTTGCTAATTCCTTCATACTTACTCTTCTTGAGTTTGGGTGTGGAGGAACTTTTCCCTTGGCACCAAGTTCAATTGTTGAACTTTCTTGAGTGGGAACCGCGGGACCTTTTCCTATAATATCTACTACACTTGGTCCCCCTTGTTCCCTTTGACTTATTTTTCGTTGAGCATCATCCTCCTTCTCATCCTCTGCTTCATATTCCTTTTGCAAATGCTCAAATGCACAAGGGTTTCTTTTCTTTGATTCTTCATGCAATTCCATAGCTTTTTTGCGTCCCACGGCCCTCGATTCTTTGGTAGAAGGCCTACCTTTTCTCTTCCCTCTAATTGGTTCCTTGACAGCGTACCTTGTGTGCGGAAACACGAAGTAACTCAACTTCGTCAACCAAATTTGCCTTTGCGCCTTATTTAATGTATCGTATTTCTTGTCTAAAGCCTTTCCAACGTGGGTTTCGGCAAACGATGCACCAAAATCTTGCTCGACGATGGGTTCATCGAAAGACAATTGTTGCCAAAACGAATCAATATCTTGAATTGGGATCACACCGTCTTCTTCGTACTTGGGCATCATATGCCGGCAGGGAAGTCCCAAACTTGACATGTTAGGACAAACACACTCTTCTTCTCCGTGTAAGTTGCCCAATCTATAGTGCTTTACTTCGTACATTATCTTCTCAATAGCACAATGCGACACCTTATAAAAAATACTTTGGAGCAATGGTTCGTCTTTATAGGTTACGTGTTTTCTAGAAAGGCTTTTTTCAAAAGATTCCTTAACTCTGTCAAGGTCACGGAGAAAATAATCGTGCATCGCTTCGAAGACCGTAACAAACCCACCATCAGAATTATGAAGCTTCTTCTTCATTCTGTTGTGAGATGACTCCACGGTACTTGTAGCTTGGTTGTCAAAGTGCCTATACTGGTTTGTGAACGCCGCTACAAACTTCTCTTTGTGGGGATTCAACCAATGCTCCATCAAATAGTTCACAACTTTTGGATAATTACTCCAATGCAAGCATAACATACGAACATTTTCTTCATAATCTTCCTTGGTGATAAACCATGTCAAAGCGTCCCATTCAGTTTGGAAACTAGCCCATTTTAGTTCCGCCAACTTGTCGTCCTCCTCGAATTTTTCTTTGTCCGTTTCTTGTTCTGAAACCGGCAATCTTTTAATTCTCTCCATCTCGCTTTTTTTTGTTGGCCGAATAATCGTTTTACACTTGGTTTGAATATTTTTCCACAAGTGGAACGTGCAAAGAAGATGATGAGCATCTGGGAATACCCTTGCAATGGCATTCATCAAGCCTTGTTCTTTGTCGGTGATAATTACCTTAGGGCTATATCCTTCAACGTAGAATAATTTAATTTGTTCCAAAGCCCACACATAGCTTTCTTCGAGCTCGTTTCTCAAGAAGCAAAAGGCAACACTAAACGGGGACTTGGTAGAAGTTTCCCCTACAATATTCAGAACCGGGAGCTCATACTTGTTAGTTTTGTACGTGCAATCCATTAGAAGCACTTGATGGGAGCACCGTGTTAACTTTATAAACTCGGGATGAGCTAATATAATACGCTTAATTTCTTCATTCTCATCTTTTTCGTGAAACATGGTGTAGTTTTTCGTCTCCCCCAAGTACAAAAGTTGTTGGATCGGGTCCCTTTCTTCCCATTTCTCACGCTTCAACTTGGCTTTGGCGTTGTAGATTGTCTCCAACGTAGACACATTATTTGAGTTTATTTTCATCAAGTGCCCGAGTATATCACTGGGTTTCAAACGCTTATCCGTCATATCGTCTACGATGAGCTTTTCTTCCTTGGTAAGCCGGGCCATAGAAGGATGCGTTAACAAAGTCTCTGGTGGTAGGTGGTTGTGACGACCGCATACAACCGTAGACAAGAACCACTTATTCTCGTTGTTCTTACGAAATTGAAACTTGAAAGGACATCCCGTCTTCTTAGTGTAAGTTTTCCGCTTGATCTTCGTCTTTGGTACATACTCAGTACCCTTCTTTGCATGTCTTGTGTATTGTCCACTACACTCACAAACCATTTGAAAGTGGTTGTGTTTTTGTTGGTTGTTACTAACAATCACACACATGATGAGTTTCCCATGTTCTGTAGCCCACTTCTTTGCATCATCTTTTTTATCCCATGTCTACATGGTCCAAGAACAGAAAGTTAGGAGAAAAAAAATGGCATTATGTTGGATGTCAAAAGGGATTAACAACTTATCTATAACCTACCAGGTCGTTCAAATAGTGATCCGTAGTATCTATAGTTTCAATATCATTTGGAGGAGGCTGATCATTCATTGGTTGAGGTACAACCGCGAGATGAACAAAAGAGATCAAGGCCAAGCGTCAGACAAAACACTAAAACCAATAAGTTTACGGTTGGGTTAGAAGGGTCAGACCCAACCGTATAATCGACGGACCCAACCGTAATACAACAAAAAAAGCCAAACCAATGTTATGGTTAGGTTAAAGAGTAAAACCCAACCGTAACAAGTGCAGTAAATACCCATAAACGTAATAAGTTACGGTTGGGTTTGTGGTAACCACCCAACCGTAAGACTGTGAAACTCTACTTTTCAGAAACACAAATGTATAGTTACGGTTGGGTTTCTCAAGAAAACCCAACCGTAACCATGATGGTGTAACAAAAAAAAAAAACACTATTATGCACCTCATTTCCTTAAATATCAGCAAAAAATGAAAAAGAGTTTAAGTTAGAATGATACCTGACTATTCTCAGCAGTTGAATCTTCACTTTGACGACTACTTTCTCCATTTGGTTTAGTTTCAGCATCACAACTTACACTTAAAACCTCTCTACCATCCAAATAATCATACATAGTTGGGTCTCCCTCAATGGGTATGTAGAATTTAGTTTGGCAATCATACAAGGATTCACCCTCCACAAATTTGTCACTAGAATCACTCATTTTGGGTTTTTTCAAAATTTTGGGTTAAAACTCTTTTATCTCTCTTCCACTTTTCCCACCAACATAAAACAAATACAAGACTGATTTAAGCATAAAAAATGAAGAATATAGGAAATGAAGATGATCATTTACGGTTGGGTTTCAAGAAATCACCCAACCGTAACTATATTTCCACTAAAAAACTTATGTTTACGGTTGGGTCCGATAATTAAACCCAACCGTAATATAGTTTGCAATAAAATAACATATTTGTTACGGTTAGGTTGCATTACAAAACCCAACCGTAAATGATCATCCCACTTAAACTAACATTAAAATTTACGGTTGCTTTCTAAGCCAAAACCCAACCGTAATATAACTTTACAAAAACCACAAATTTGTTACGGTTGGGTTTCATTACAAAACCCAACCGTAAATTATCCCTGAATAGTGACAAAAAAAATACAATTCCAACGTTTTTTTTTTTGAAAATCTATCCGTTGGGAATTGTTCCCTATAAAAGGAAACCTTTCCTTTTCACTTTCTCATTATTCTCTATCCTTTTCATTCTCATTATAATTCTAGACTTTCCAACTCATTCTCACCATACCCTTTCAACCACTAAAAATGGTTCGATACACGAATGATGAAGATGTTGCAATTGTTCGAGGGTGGGTTACGATGATAAACCACACTTACGAGAGAGCCTCCTATAACAACAATAGAAACGTTGTTATAGCTGAAAATTGGATGGACTGTCAGGAGGACGATTCTTGGTGGGAGCGTGTGTTTGAAATGTTTGTGGCATTACACGAGAATAAATATCGGAGGACGTGCAGTACCATCAAGGGACGCTTTGAGGCGTTGTATGAAGAAATGGAAAACCTAAAACTGGAAATGAAAATGAGAGTTGAAGCATTTCCCGACAAAACCAATGTGGAAAGAGTAAGTGTGTCAATTAATAAATCGTTCTTTACAAAAATATTTAAAATAATGAAACTTATAATTGATTTATTTTTTTCAGCATGCCATGGCTAGGGCGCAGTATAAAATCAAATATGGGAAGGAGTTCAAGCATACAGATTGCTATTGTATCTTGGAACAAAGTTTCTATCTTGAGTTTCGCCGTTATGATTAAGGGTTTAAGTGTAATCATCTAATGATCTACTGTATTTCGTTTCCTTTGGTTCTTCCTTTAATGTTAGAAATAAGGTTTTTAACAACTCTGGTGTTTGATAAGAAAATGAACTAAACCCAAGCATAACTAATTTTGTCTTAAAAACTGCTTTTACGGTTGGCTTCCATGACTAAACCCAACCGTAACTACAATTCATACTACAAACATTCATATTTATGGTTGGGTTTTATTACTAAACCCAACCGTAACAAAAATTGTACAAACAACACAACTAGATTACGGTTGGGTTTTAAGGGAAAACCCAACCGTAACAATATGGTAAAAATATACACTAATACTAACACTAGAAGTTACGGTTGGGTTAGATGACACAACCCAACCGTAACAACATTTCACTCTAAAAATAATTTTACGGTTGGGTTAGATTACTAAACCCAACCGTAAATAAATTGTAGAAACACCACAACTATTTTACGGTTGGGTTTCACCTCAAAACCCAACCGTAAATTCTGCGGGATTCTCAAAATGTCTGAATTTCCGTCTCCTTAAACTACATAATTCCAACGGATTTTTTGTTTCAAAAATAGATCCGTTGGTTCATTTTTCCCTATAAAAGGAAATATATACTTGTCACTTTCTCATTATTCCCTATCCCTTTCATTCTCATTATAATTCTAGATTTTTTCATTATTCTCACCATACCCTTTCAACCACTAAAAATGGTAAACACATACACGAATGATGAAGATGTTGCAATTGTTCGAGCGTGGCATACGATGCTAGAGCATGCTTACGATAGAGCCTTCTATAACAACAATAACAACGTTGTTTCACAACAAAATTGGTATGAGGGTCAAGATACCGAAGAATGGTGGAAGCGGGTATTTCGAATGTTTGCGGCATTAGAGGGGAATGTAAATCATAGGCCGTGGAGAGCCATCAAGAGACGGTTAGAGACGTTGTATCAACAAATGAACAACTTAAAACTGGAAAAGCAAATGAGATTCGAAGCAAATCCCTACGAGAACGGTGTGGAAAGAGTAAGTTTGTCGATTAATAAATCGTTAATTAAAAAGAGATTTCAAAAACTCAAACTAATAATTGATTTGTTTTTTTCAGCATGTGTTGTCTATGGAGCAGTATAAAATCAAATATGGGGAGGAGTTCAAGCATACATATTGCTACCGTATTATGGAAACAAGTCGGGTGTTTGATTATCGCCGTTATCTTTAAGTGTTTAAGTGTAATCATCCAATGGTCTATTGTATTTCGTTTCCTTTGTTTTATTCCTTTAATGTACTACTTTAAATCTATTACAATAGAAGGAATAAGTTACAAAGTTGTGTTTTAAACCCAATTTGGAGTATATTGAAAATCAAAAAACAGTTAACAAGACCATTTACGGTTGGGTCCAATTACTAAACCCAACCGTAATAAAATTTGTAAACACCACAACTTGTCTACAGTTGGGTTTTGCTTAAAACCCAACCGTAATTCTGTATTGAAATTGAAACTCATATTTAAAAGAATATGTTACGGTTGGGTTATAAGCCAAACCCAACCGTAAATTCTACTGGCTACGGTTGAGTTTTAAGGCAAAACCCAACCGTAATTCTGTGTTGAAATTGGAACAAAAATTAACAGAATATGTTACGGTTGGGTTATAAGCCAAAACCCAACCGTAAATTCTACTGGATAACACAAATTTGGATTATATAATTTGTGTGTTTTTCGTTTTTTCTTTGTTTCAAACACCCAATTTACCTTCAATCTAGTAAAAATGATTGAATTATTTTAAAATTTTGATTTTTAAAACTCAAATTTAACAAAAATAATCAATTCTCAAAAGGATGAGTTACGGTTGGTTTTTCCTTTAAAACCCAACCGTAACTATGGGAAAAATGGTGTTCATCATTTTCTTCTACTTACGGTTGGGTATGGTTTAAAACCCAACCGTAACTTTGCACAAAACATGGTGTTCATCATTGTTCTTTGATTTACGGTTGGGTTTTGTTGAAAACCCAACCGTAAATCTGGCCCAAAATGGTGTTCTTCGGTTTTCTTATGGTTACGGTTGGGTTCGACATGAAACCCAACCGTAAATTTCTCTCAACAACAAAATTTGAATCTTTCAAATCGTGATTTCATCAAGTTTTTCTTCCCACCAAACACAAATTCAATTTTTTTTTTTCAAATCATTTGATTAGGTAAAAGATTATGTTTAATTAATCATGATTAGTTTAAATTAATCTTAACTAATTAATGTAATTAAGATTACTAATGGGGGGTGGTTTGGGTATTGTGAAAATATTATGGATAAGGGATTTTTGAGTTTTAATTCATAATGTCCTTATTTCGTCTTATTTGAGGAGCCCCTCAATCAAATTTGGAGCCCCTATATCAGGCTTCTTATTTTTTGTTCTTAGAGATGTAAGAAATCTCTAGATTATTAGCTGTCTATTTGAGAAAGCATAACCCACACTACAGTTTTCAAATTGGAACTAGATAACACATGTGCTAACTGATGTCCAAATAAAAAATAAAAAATGGAGAATTTAGGTTGTATTGATACAGACAAGACGCGATATAAACACGTGAAACGATAATTCCAAGGTACTAGGACGTATATGTTATAATATTAATAATATTTTCCATTAAAATATACATATTTTAAACATAATTTATCTAAAATATTAATAGTCGTTGATAAACAACGAACCCATAAACGAATAAATAATATATATATTAAAATTTTTAACATTATTAATATATATTTATATTAAAATAATATGCGATATGTACCTAGAATTCACTGATGTATTTAACGTGGAAACGCATACGTTCAAACGTTGGATACATATTTGACGCATACACGTAATCGTTTTAGAAACGTCTATGCTACCCAAGGGAGAAATATGCACCCCGGGGTGCACAAGATCGTTCTATTTGGCTCACCTGGTGGTGTAGTTTATTTCTTTTATTTTATTTTACGACAGGCAGAGAGACAAACATAAAGTGTGACAGATAGGATCCGAAAAGTATATACAAAAAAAGGAATATATGTTTCAGGGGCTCTGAAATTTCCTAAATTGATGCCGCGTTATTCTCAGTCTGAGGATGTTCCTCACTTCCTCTCGGCGAGCTCGTTTTTCTTTTTTGTACATCTCAGAAATTCTTCCCACCCATCACCATCACCGAATCCTAAAACTAAATACTCTGATCCATTATTCAATTTGATCTTCGTGTTTGGATTTCCTTCATTTTGATCTACAAATAACAAAAATAAAATAAACACACAGGTACTTATTTCTCAACCAATAATTCATTTCTCTATGTCAAATTACTTGTCTTTGAATTTTGATTTTGGTTTTAGAGATAATCACAACCACTACTTATTTTCCTGTTCTATAATCTGAATTAGGATTTTTTCAAGCCAATTTCTGTCAAGTTTCTCCTGAATTGATCATTTTTTTTAAAAGAAATTTGATGATCATTTCTCTATTTGTTTCTTGAATACTTTGCCGATTAAAATTGTTCGAATCGATCTCATTTTGTTTGTTATGATCAGGTGCATTGTAATTTAACAATCAGGAAACTACCTTTAGCTGTGATTATTTTGCATTTACTGTGAAGATTACAAGAGGAAACAAATTTAGGTCCCTATGAGAATATTGATATGTGCAGCAGTTAAGTGAAGCTTAATTTATTTCATCATCACCATGAATAATGGTGAGGCACCTGGTCCATCTGGACAGAGAGCCGAGCAAGATAATGATGTTTCTGGTGGTTTGTTCTTCGGCTGTGGTGGACGTCGTGCACATAATGTGTCTGTACAAACGGGCGAGGAATTTTCCATGGAGTTTCTACAAGAACGTTTTGGTACAAGAAAAGTAAACAATGTAGTACCTGTTTTGGAAAACAAGGATGAGATGAAGATAGGGGGGTTTGATTCTGAATGGAAAAATTCTCATGTTGGGTACCAGGACCTGACTGGGATTCTTGGTCTTACAAGGATGGATTCTGAGTGTAGTTACGATGTTCCTAATGAGGTTTCGAGCAAAGGGTGTGTTGTTGAAGGTGATAATAAAGCAAGTAGGTTTGGTCAGGAGGTTGGTGTTAGTGGAGAAGAACTAAGGAGGTCTACTGATGATTTGAGTTTCTATCAAGATGCTTCAGGGCCAACTACGCCATCAATCTCTGTGAAAGAGTCTCTTCGCGAGTCTCAGCCGCATGGGTCTGGAACTTCAGACAGTTCTCAACATTACAAGATGAAGATCCTTTGCAGTTTTGGTGGAAGAATCTTGCCAAGACCAGGGGACGGGAAGCTCAGATATGTGGGTGGAGAAACACGGATTATCAGCATTAGAACAAATGTATCTTGGGTAGAACTTGTCAGAAAAACAACAGCAATATGCAATCAACCCCATGCAATTAAGTACCAGCTACCTGGAGAGGACCTTGATGCTCTTATATCCGTGTCGTCAGATGAAGATCTTCAAAATATGTTGGAAGAATACCATGGCTTCAAGAAAGTTGAGGGACAAAGACTTCGAATATTTTTGATATCATCGAGCGAGTGTGAAAACCAATCTTCTTTTGAAGCAAGGGCCTCAGAGCAGAGTCCTTCAGAGTATCACTATGTTGTCGCTGTTAATGGCATATTAGACCACCCTAGTCCTAAGATAAGCTCCACCGGACAAACTTTAGCAAGCCAATTGAGCTTTAATACAGACTCAGTCAATTCACCGAAACCTTTCGAGATCAAAGATGGTGGTAAGCCATCCAATCTTTCAAGGAATTTTTTTATTGCTCCTCAGAAGCTATCCAGATCTCCAAATCATTCACCTCCTTTTTCTCCTCTGGCGCTCCAACAAAAAGATGCTATGAATGGTCAGAAGAAGTTATATAACGGTCAGTATTGTTGTAGTAATGAAAGCAAGGACCCCTACTTGACAGACCAAGCACCAGCTGGCAACTACCATCATGATACCAATCTCGGCTGTTATGGTTCTCCACGAGGGTGTGTGTCGTTGATTCATCATCATCACCATTATCTGAATAAGCCGTCAGGGGGGGATTTCGACCGACCCAATAGGCCTCGGGAAGTTCATTTTCCAGACATCACACCAGACAAAGCATTTGTTGCTCCAACTACAATTGTTCGGAATAATAGCGACTTAGATGGATATTCCTGCGAGAGGCCGATGGTTAAACAAAGGCCTTTTCATTCTGAAAAACTACCGATACAGCCTGAAGATCCAATGTGTCTATTATCAGGATCAAATGACTCAGTTGGGTCTCATCATGGTATGGCACATGCATATTCCGATTCAAGGTTGCTAGAACATGGAGGAGGGAACTATTGTTTTCAAGAAGGAGACACCCCGTTGTCTCCCTTGGACTTACCAGCACAATCACCTGTATGGGTAAAGTCAAGCGCGCAACACAATGGGGAACATATGCATTACGATGAGAACGCTGATCTGTCAAGTCCTAATTTTCAAAATGACTTACGAAGTAGTGTTGCTGCATCTATTGATCTTGAAAGGGGAATGAATTTGACAAAAGCTTCTCATCGCCGAGAGTTCTCTGCTGGAAATGAACAAATTTATTGGGAAGACATGCAAGATCTAGGTGGTGAAAAACGCCAAATCACCAAAGAAATAAACTTGATGTCATGGGGAAATGAGTCCAATGACCAGGAAAGCCATCCTATGTTAAGTCTTGATATGTTGAGCAAAATGGATCAGATTAATGATTCTCTTCCACATCGTGGAGTTAGTTTTGACTCGGATAGTCACTCTAGAGCAGGTGGTACTGAAATGCCATGTAAGGATGATCTTCAAAACCTTGATCACCACCAGAGGTCAGTTGGGTATAATATTTACTCTGGAGAGTTACACGCTCCGAATACCAAACTTTCTGTGTCACCTGTCACTACTCTGGGGTTTTGTAAAGATACTGCTAAAGAACAGTCCCAAGGATATTATTCCTCTATGATTAATCAGGTGAATGGTGACCTAGGAAGTAAAATAAGCAAAATTTTCACACAGGGGTCCACCGATTCGTATTCAAAGAATTCAGAAGCTTCAAACTTGGATAAATCATTTCCCCAGCCTAACAATGAAGGTTCTCCTACGGAACTACCTCATGGCTCATCCAGTGGTGGTTTAATTTCGTTTCCGTCCTTTGTAAAGGAACCTGGTGTGATGTCACAAAGGGAATCGGCTAACAGTGAATCCTTACTTTTGGGCTCTGCAGATTTAGCTCCTTTCGGAGGAGTTGACAACTTAGAACGACTTCTAAAGTTGAACATGAGTGATTCCTCTCTTACTTGGGATATATTTCAGAATCAGAATCTGGCCACCAAGAGCCCTTTGGAAAGCGAAGTCGTCTGGCCTGTAAGTTGTTCTGAAGAAGAGTTTCATAAGGTGGACTGCGGGAAATTCTCTCATGGACAGTGTAAGGTAGAAAATACTATGACAGTTGGGGCAGAGGCTCAAAATAAGATTGACCACCATGTTCAACAAGAACCATTGCTTATTCTTGAAGATGTAACTAGGAGTACGTCTTCCTCAAACTTTGTTCCTCGTGTAGTTGATGAGACTACTGGAGATATACCTCCCCAGAGAACAACCGAAGCTAAGAGCTTCATTCCAGAATCTGAGGTACCTTCTTGCTTTTTCTTCAGATTTGACTCTTATACTCCACGTGTATTGTGTAAGATTTAAGTTGGTGTCTTCATGTTTAGGACACTAAAGTAGATGACAGAGATATGGTCAACTCAATAAGTGACGCTGTGATTGCTGAAATGGAAGCAGGGGTCTACGGTTTGCAGGTTTGAACTTATTTTACTTGATAACGCCTTTTCTATTTAATAGTGGACATGATTTCTTCTTGTGGAAGTCTTTTTTCACCACTGAAGCCAGATTGGTAGTCGTACAGTTTCTAGCTATGCCTTGAAGTAGTTTACCATACTTACTGTTGATATACACTATCCCTACCAAAAGTCATCACTTGGATTTTCTCTTATGGATGCTTTAGCTGAGAAACTCTCAGTGCACCCCCTAGCTTGTTTCATATATATTTGGGTGATTGAGTTATGATATGTCTGTGGGGCTTTTGAGCTTGTTAAGTTATGGATAACTTCTTTCTTTAAAATGAGAGTGTGATAGCATGAATAAGGCGCATTTGAGAGAAATCCATGTAGTGCGTGTTCGTTCAGTTCTTTTTATCCGGGCCCTATCATGCGAAGCTCAGATTCCATCAAATGTTTCACATTTTTCTTCTTCTAATGCTTTATAATTTACTGATATATTATTGTTTAAGAATCTTTAGATAATCCTGTTGCACAGTTTCTGCATGGAGTACTTACCCGTGTTGACTTTGCTTCCCCTGCAAAGAACTCTGAAATGTAATAGAACTATCAAAATACACCTTTTTATAAAGTAACATATCACCTAAGGTGGGATATGATGTGTTTTATTATTTTTACTTAATAGTTCAAGGATGACTATTTGGAAACTACACCTTCAATTTTGTGCGGCATACAATATGTGTAGGTAATTGATAACCATGGCATGACTGGTACTGTTACCTCGACACATGAATACAAGCATAACATATTAGCTATGAGCAGTTATTTGCCTATGTCAATAGTTAGTTGTGATTAAGTTTCAAAATGGTGTAAGTTACATATGTTAACGCTTAATGAGAGTGAAGAATAATAGTGCCACAAAATAAGCGATACATAAAAGTACGTAATTGAAAAGAAACTTTTGGAATTGGATACTACTCATACTGTAGCTGAATAAACAATATGACATGCAGTTTATTGACTTTAATTTAGGAACATCCCACCCGCTAGTTTGATATATTAATAAACAATTTTCAAACTTTATATGGAACTGAATGTTTCAGATTCTAATGGACAGATCATCAAGAACGCGGATCTTGAAGAACTACGAGAATTAGGGTCTGGTACATTTGGGACAGTTTATCATGGAAAGTGGAGGGGAACAGATGTTGCTATAAAGAGACTAAAAAAGAGCTGCTTTGCAGGCCGATCATCTGAGCAAGAGCGAATGGTATTTATAGGAAATATAATTTGCCCTATTTCAGCTGTGTGTAGAGCATGTTAGTCTACCCTTAATTTTCCATGGAATTCTTATGCTAACATACCATGGCATGTTGACACGATTATTCCTTTAAAATTAATTCCAGACTAAGGATTTCTGGAGAGAAGCAAAAATCCTATCGAATCTTCACCATCCAAATGTGGTAGCTTTCTACGGGGTGGTTCCAGATGGGGTAGGGGGTACATTGGCAACTGTAACAGAATTTATGGTGAATGGTTCACTTAGGCATGTCCTCCTAAAGAAGGATAAGTGAGGTTCCTCTTCCTTTGCTTCCTTCTTCTTATCTGTCCTATGCCTGTTGATCTGATAGTCTTGGAATGATTATTATTTAGGTCACTTGATCGACGTAAAAAACTTATAATTGCCATGGATGCCGCTTTCGGCATGGAGTATTTGCATTTGAAAAACATTGTTCATTTTGATCTGAAATGTGATAATTTACTCGTCAATATGAAGGATCCACATCGACCAATATGCAAGGTAAATAGTAGGAAATGAAATCTAATCGCAGTAGTTTATTAATTTAGTATGTTCCACAAAAAACTGGCAGTCAAGATGAAAACTTCTGTATGCCTTGCAACTGAATTTCTCCTTGTGGTTTGATCATATCATATTTTATGAGCCTATTATTGTCCTTGAGTCGTACACAAAACATTTCTTTTTTCTTTGTTTGTGTGGATGTGACATTATCTCTAACACATAAAACTTAAAAGGTAAGAGCTTACTAATCGGTGAAAACTTCTGTATGACTTGTAACTGAAGTTCTCCTTGTGGTTTGATCATATTTAAGAGCTTATTAATCTCCCTGCATTATATGGAAATCATTTTTTCCCCTGTTGTGTTGGTGTTGTTATCTTTAAGTTCAACACACAAAACTAGGTAACTGCATAACTTGTCAAAAGGTTTTTGTGTAGCTCAATATGTCAGGTTTGTTTCTTGTACTGTGGACCTACACTGAGCTTATTGTTCCTGGTTCTGCTTATGAGAATAGGGTTGTGTTCATAGTTTATGTGTGGTATCATCTGACACGCACGACCTTCTAAATAGACGGACTATTTATTTGATCATAATTTGTAGAATAACCAAAAAAAATGAAAGCAATTTATAGGTTTACTTGAAAATATGAAAAACTAATGTATATTTTATCCATTCACGTTTTTTTTCTTTCTGGTTTACCTTTCCAGGTTGGAGATTTCGGATTGTCAAGAATCAAACGAAATACTCTTGTCTCAGGCGGGGTTCGAGGAACCCTTCCATGGATGGCACCAGAGTTATTGAATGGTAGTAGTAGTCGGGTTTCAGAAAAGGTTAGTATCTTTTAGCTATTCTTCGTTTAGATTTTTACATATTTGTACATGGTTCTCCAATACATATGCATGCATGCTTTAAAGAAACAACATGGGTGAGTAGGATCCAATTGAGATCTGTATCAGCCATATTTTGAACTTTTTTGATGAACTCCAACGAAAGTAAAGTCATTACAATACTGAGAAAGGGAAAAACGTTTACACTAAGCATTAGATAAACAAGATAAGAAAAATAGTTAATAGCCATATTGCACGGACCCTCTATTTTGAATTACTATTCCATAAAGTATGATCATTATTTATCTTCAATATCGGGCAACAATAAGCAATGCACCATGGCATGTTGATAGCCTTGTTCAAACCTATTGCAAAATTTGAGCTGGTCAAAAATTTGAGACATATTATATAAGTCATGTATACAATGTACTGTACCTTATTTTTCTTCTAACAGGTTGATGTTTTCTCATTTGGTATTGCAATGTGGGAAATACTTACTGGGGAAGAACCCTATGCCAACATGCATTGTGGTGCAATTATTGGTATGCCACCTCTTTTTCTTTATTATTTTCATTGCTTATCTAAACCTGTCTTTGCATATGACGCATGCCAATGCAGCAGTAACATGTGGCACGTCAAATCTTGTAGTATAGTGCATGCTCCATACATGATTAGGATACTGCTGTACAAAATTTTTGATTTATGTAAATAAGAAATGCCTACCAGGTAGATGCAAAAAAAAGAAGAACCTAACGCATTGGTGGTTGGAGTGGCACGGTTCTCTTCTAGTTGTTATTTTGTTCATATAGCTGGTGGTGTCACAGGCAATCTTCTTCTTGTTACTTTGTTGGAAGCATCCACATATTGGAATTCTTAATCTTCTCGACCCTTATTAGGTTGTTGACTTATTTGTTTTTTACTAGTAACAACTGCTGCATGTTATATATACACATGGTTTACATATTAGCAGTTCCTTGTCTTATCAAAAGCTATTTTTTAACTAAAAAAACGGGCTTATAAAAAACCCTTGCAATCTAGGACTTGAACTTCTCTCTATAATAAACAATGGCTCTACCTTAAAGTAATTTAGTTGGAATTGGCAGAGTTTCGTTAGTAATTTATAGTGCTATTTCCAAGAGGGGACCTCCTCTCAGGACCACTTGAAAGAACTCCCAAAGCTCTCCTGTACATGATTGTTTTTAGATCACTTGATCGAATTTGTAAAAATATAGAATGTCAAATCAATATAATTACATTGAAAACTGTTTGCTTTCTGTAATTCAATTTTATCTATACAATATATTGGTATATTAGTCTTTACAGATTCTGGTGATTTATGGTAATTGTTTTTGAAACAGTGTATAATCAGTTTCGTGTTTATTTATAGCAAGCATCTAACTGTTATTAATGTTCACATGTGCTTGAAGGTGGAATTATGAACAACAATCTTCGCCCGACTATTCCAGAACAGTGTGATCCTGAATGGAGAAAACTCATGGAACACTGCTGGTTACAAGAACCTGCAGCTAGGCCATCTTTTACTGAAATAACAAGCAGATTCCGTACTATGTCTATGGCCTTCCAGTCCAAGGGTGCCGATCAGTCCCCAAAAAAAAAATGATGATGAACAACCAAGATCAGGATCTAACTTGATCTCCACCATGTAGTAAATTTCAATACGGTATAAGAGTTCTCATTTGAGCCCGCATGGGTACAATTATGTACAGGTAGAACTTCAATAGAATCATACCCCCATTTTTCTAGAAGGATCTCGCTTTGTATCTATATGTGCTAGCTAGATCCTTGGAAGGAAAAAAAGTCTTACAAAGAACTGAGAACAAAAATACACCATATATTCTTTCATATCTGTGTTATTATCTGTATGTATTTGCTTGAAGGCTGATATAGGGGCTCCCATATCAATAGAGGGGCTCCCAGTTGAGCCGAGGTGACCCAATTTTACGATAAGGGATGTTCTAGGGGGTGAAGTTAAATGTCCATTTTACCCTTATACCAATTAAAACTTAAACTCTTTTAAAAAAAAATCATAACTTTTAAAAACTTAAACAAAAGAAAACCTATCAAAACCCAACCGTAATCTCCCTTGATTCATCGGCGATTCGTAAAATTCATCGACGATTAAACTCAACTCAACAATTCGAGATGAAGAAGCATACTAAAGGCGTTCAAGGTAGCAGTGATGGCAATCAACCCTGCTCCTTTCAACCTAATCAAGAGATTGAACAAGAAATCGACAGTGACAAGCAAAATCAAGCACCGAAAAGTCCAACAATGGTGTATCTAAGGTATTGTAGAAAACCCATGTATTCTTAGAACTTGTAATTGATTTATTCGCATGTTTGATCATGATTTTGGGCAAAAAATGTTGCACACAGTTGATATTACGGTTGGGTCCGTGTCAAAACCCAACCGTAATATTTCATGTTCTTGAGTATTACGGTTGGGTTATTTTCAATACCCAACGGTAAATCAAAGGGAAGAAGATGAATAGTTCTGGATATTACGGTTGGGTTTCAATAGATAACCCAACCGTAACTAATTTGCACCAATTTTTAAAAACAACTTACGGTTGGGTTTGTAGAAAATCCCAACCGTAACAAAGAGCGTCCATAAAAATTTGGTTTGAGTATTACGGTTGGGTTTTTTCTTAAAACCTAACCGTAACATATGGACCACCTTTTATACTTATATTTTTACGGTTAGGTTTTGAGGAAAACCAAACCGTAATTCATATGTAGCCTGATGTGCACATCAGCTTCATGTGAGTTACGGTTGGGTTTTTCTCAAAAACCTAACCGTAAAGTATTGGAGAAAAATTACGGTTGGATTATTTTCAAAACCCAACCGTAAACCAAAGGGAAGGATGAATAGTTCAGGATATTACGGTTGAGTTTCAATAGATAACCCAACCGTAAATAAATTGCGCCAATTTTTAAAAACAACTTACGGTTGGGTTTGTAGAAAATCCCAACCGTAACAAAGAGCGTCCATAAAAATTTGGTTTGAGTATTACGGTTGGGTTGTTTCTTAAAACCTAACCGTAACATATGGACCACCTTTTGTACTTATATTTTTACGGTTAGGTTTTGAGGAAAACCCATCCGTAATTCATATGTAGCCTGATGTGCACATCAGCTACATGTGAGTTACGGTTGGGTTTTTCTCAAAACCTAACCGTAAATTTTCCTGTGTAGTGAATATTTTTTTTGTTGAAGTTGAATTGCTTTCAAATTATCTAACTTGTATTGGTTGTGTGTTGTAGGAAGAATAAGAGGGGTAATAATTTAACACCTATTTCTCACACTCCAACCCCTCGCCACGGAAAGCATTTAGGAGTTGAGAAGAGAGGCGTGACCAAGACCCATAATCCCTCTTTTGAGGTAGGTGGTGGTAGTGTTCCTCAAATTGCAGAAGAGGAATATAATGTGTTTCAAGGCTTGGGTGATCTACCAACACCCAGAGGTTCTCTTGTGATTAGAGAACCACCACAAGAGCAACAACACGAAGAAGAAGACGGGGACAGAGAAGAACATGTCCCTCAAGGCAAAGGTAAAGAAATTAGAAAAGAAAAGGCAAAGAAAAGGGTTGCCAAAGAAATTCCGAAAGAAAAGGCTGAACCTCAACTGTGGCCTAAGAAGAGGAATGGAGGACTATGGGGTGAGGCCCCAGACAAATCTGCAATATTATTTGGTTATCCCCATTCATGGGCTGCCAAAGTTACAGCGACCAAGGTATTATTGTAATTACTTCTCTTATTCTGTAAAATTTTTGTTTTTTAACTTTTGTAAGTAAAACAAATTTGTTTTTATTCTTTGTAGGATCATACACAGGCGAACAAGAAATTGGTTCGTCAAAGGGCTCAACATTGGCCCTTAATTGATGAATGTACTGCTGTACAAATTCTGGTAAATGGTACTGGGTTAGCTCCCGGAATTACACGTTCAATGTGGGAGTATGACAGTGTCGTATGCGCAGCGTTCAGGGAGCGTTATTGGCCTGAAACCGATACGTTTCATCTCCCATTCGGCGAGATGACTATAACGCCGGATGATGTCCAATCAATTCTTGGGCTGGAGGTGGAAGGTAAATCTGTGTTTGAGGGTTTTGACAACAACATGTCATGGAGTGATATTTATGCACTTGTCAAAGATACACTTGGATGGGAGAAGACCGAAGCTGAATCGGAATTTAAATTGGTGAGTGGAGATAAACCGGGGATGCCAAAGAAGAAAGGTCAAGCCATGAGCAAGAAAATATTGCTGCGGTCACTACGGGAGAAGTTTGGAGGGACCGCGAAGTTGGAAATGGCTGGGGTCGTCATAGATGACACCAGAGCCATTCGAACAACCAGAGCTTATCTGCTATATATGCTCGGCACCATCTTCTTTGGTGACAACTCGGGCAACAGGGTGAACGTCCAGTATCTACAATGGCTTCAGGGTGATCTCGGGATGACCCATCAGTACTCGTGGGGAACTGCCACCCTGGCCTACCTACTTGCTAACCTTCGAAAAGCTTCGAGGGTCAGGGGAACTGAGATTGCCGGTAATACCGGTCTGCTTCAGGTAATTTATTGTTTGAATTTGATTGTTCAATTTTAATTTATTTTTTTCTCATTTTCTTATATTAATATTAATTATCTTTATAGGCATGGGTATACGATCACTTTCCCAGACTGGCTCCTCAAACAAGCGTTGATGTTAATGGACCTACGGGAAAGAAATTCGTCTTCACCGGGACGCAGGCAAAATATAAAGAAGTGCTCATAGCAAAGATGAGAACAGAAATTGATGCTTT
>JAJJMC010019063.1:14943425-14962884 GCA_023531435.1 Papaver californicum
AAAGAACATCAACACATAATTTCCCTAGGATATTACGGTTGGGTTTTAAGGCAAAACCCAACCGTAATTATGTGTTGAAATTGGAACAAATATTAACATAATCTATTACGGTTGGGTTATAAGCCAGAACCCAACCGTAAATTCTACTGGATAGCACAAATTTGGATTATCTAATTTGTGTGTTTTTCGTTTTTACTTTGTTTCAAACATCCAATTTACCTTCAATCTAGTAAAAATGATTGAATTATTTCAAAATTTTGATTTTTAAAACTCAAATTTAACAAAAAAAATCAATTCCCAAAAGGATGAGTTACGGTTGGTTTTTCCTTTAAAACCCAACCGTAAATATGGGAAAAATGGTGTTCAACATTTTCTTCTACTTACGGTTGGGTCTGGTTGAAAACCCAACCGTAACTATGGGAAAAAAGGTGTTCATTATTTTTTTCTATTTACGGTTGGGTCTGGTTTAAAACCCAACCGTAACTTTTCACAAAAGATGGTGTTCATCATTGTTCTTTGATTTACGGTTGGGTTTTCAACAAAACCCAACCGTAAATCTGGGCAAAAATGCTGTTCTTCGGTTTTCTTATGGTTACGGTTGGGTTATACATGAAACCCAACCGTAAATTTTATGAACAACAAAATTTGAATCTTTCAAATCGTGATTTTATCAAGTTTTTCTTCCCACCAAACACAAATTAAAAAAAAAAAAAAAATTCAAATCATTTGATTAGGTAAAAGATTATGTTTAATTAATCATGATTAGTTTAAACTAATTAATGGAATTAATATTACTAATCAGGGATGCTTTGGGTATTGTAAAAATATTATGGATAAGGTGTTTTTGAGTTTTATTTCATAGTGTCCCTATTTCGTCTTATTATTGGAGCCCCTCTATTGATATGGGAGCCCTATATCAAGCTTCATTTGCTTATATGCTTTCATCCAATTCAGTTATATATCCTCAGATTAAAATTTTCACTTAGATATCAATCTTTTGACTAGATATTCTTTTGTTTACAGACTAGTTTGGACTAAAATGTATAGAAGTTATGATATAATTTTTTTTTTTGATCGATTATTATGTAACATTCGCTATATTGTACTTTTGTGCTGATAGTCTGCAATTGTGGTGAAGTTGGGATTATGATTTTGATGTGGGCATGACTGTTTATGGGGAGGGTTATTGTGTACTAGAGATGGTGTTGGGAGAGACTGGAATATCATTGTAGTCCTGCTTTTAGTTTTGTCCTGTTTTCTGTGCTTTGCTTTCTTATCAGGTTTGAGTTCATCACTTCATCCTCTTATATATATTGTGGTTTCGATTTAGAGGAGGGGGGATGTTATGTTAAACAATTTTTATGCTTGGGTAAAAAAATGATAAACAATTTTTTGAAATTATTTTCAAAAAAATCATTTTGACTAAATATGTGAGACCTAAAACCATTGGTTTGGGTAAAATAGTAGTAACTGATGAGAGGGAAAGAGTAGCACCAAGGGAGGGAGAGAGATCCAGTATCAGAAATAAGATGGTAGGAACAAGCATGGGATGAGAGCCTCTATTGGCATCCTTGTAAAAATGGTTGAACTGTGGCTCCTGAAAATGAGCAGATTTGGGATAATATGGGTGTGCAGATTCCTGAATCCTGATTCTCCAAAGAGTAGCACTTGACTTTTTGTCAAGAATATTTCTTTAAAAATCAACTGAAATAAATCAATAATATATGGCAAAAATTTATGATGAAATATGGCCATGTCAGAGTTGACAAAAACGGGTTTGTCTACCATTAGATCTGAAAGAACAAAAACCAAAGACTTATTATTACATCACAGTTCAAAGTTCAAACACAGGATCAATGCATTTTGTTTCTGCTTAGTTACTAAGGGTTCATCATCAATCCTGCAACAACTGTTAGAACAAGTTCCCATCATCATGTTTCACCCAACCACAATCTCTATCTTAACAATACTCTTCTTCTCTGCTATTTTGTATCTGCTAAGGAAGCAGCATAAGAGATCTAATGATGGGTCAAACATAAAGCTCAATCTGCCGCCTTCTCCACCCAAGATACCAATCATCGGAAACATTCATCAATTGGGTCCTTTACTTCACCAATCTTTTTATCATCTGTCGAATAAGTATGGTAAACTCATGCTCTTAACTTTGGGCAAGAGGTCTATGCTTGTAGTTTCATCTGCAGAGATGGCAACTCAAATTGTAAAGACCCACGATCTTGTTTTCGCAGATAGGTTTACAGTAAAAGCTTCAAGAGTTATCTTCTGTGCTGGAAATGATATAGCTTTAGCTCCATATGGTGAGTACTGGAGAAAAGTAAGAAAATTTTGTGTTCTTGAATTGCTGAGCACAAAGAGGGTTCAGTCTTTCAAGTTTATAAGAGAAGAAGAAGTTGATAAAGTTGTCAGGAGGATAACTCGATCGTCTAGAGAGAGAGACACCATTAATCTGACTGAGATGTTGTTCACTATGTCAAACACCATTATCTTTAGGTGTTCACTTGGTGAGAATTTTAACAAAGAACATACTGACAGATTTATGGGGCTGGTAAAGAGAGCGGCAGCTTTGTTGGAGTCTTTCAGTTTTGAAGATTTCTTTCCTTTGCTTAAATGGATGGATACTCTAACTGGATTTAATGGGAAGCTTAGAAGAACCTCTCAAGAGCTAGATGTTTTCTTTAATCAAGTTATTGATGACCATCTCCTTTCCAAATCACAAGTAGGCCACAATGATCAAGACAAAGATGATAAGAGGAACCTCATTGATCTGCTGCTTGTCCATGCTGCAAAAGATAATCTTGATCTCACAAGAGACAACATCAAAGGAATAATATTGGTAACTTTCTCTTACTCTTAATTAGTTTTTTCTCTGCCTTGAACACATGACTTGTTTTGAAGTTTATATGTCTCTTTCGCGAATAACAGGACATGTTTATTGGTGGAAGTGATACCACTGCAACTGCCATTGAATGGACCATGGCAGAGCTAATAAAGAATCCAAAGTTGATGAAGAAAGCACAAGAAGAGGTAAGAAGAGTGGTAGGAAACAAAAACAAAGTGGAAGAGCAAGACATTAATCATATGGACTACTTGAAATGTATTGTCAAAGAGAGTCTACGACTGCATCCGCCTTTACCTCTTTTGATTGGTCGAGTTTCATCTGCCAGTTCTAAGATCGGTGGTTACGATATCCCACCAAATACTGGAGTTTTCCTCAATGCTTGGGCAATACAAAGGGACCCCAAATTATGGGATAAACCAGGGGAGTTCTGTCCTGGGAGATTTGAAAACAACCCTGTAGACTTTAAAGGTCAGGATTTTCAATTGATTCCATTTGGGTCTGGAAGAAGAGGGTGTCCTGGAATTGCATTTGGCCTTGCAGTGGTGGAATTTGTTCTAGCCAACCTCCTGTACAGATTCGACTGGGAATTGCCTGGTGGTGCTAATGGCGAGGGACTAGACATGACCGAAGGTTTGGGCATCACTGTTAACAGGAAGACACCTCTTTGTGTAGTTCCAGTATTGGTACACTCAGTTTCTTCTTAATCTATATGTATATGCATAGATCCATACTCTATTCTCTTACATTTTATTGGCAAAACCAAAAACATATTATACGTGTGAGTTTAATATGCATCAAAATGATAAGATGGTTTAAGATGTTGGAAAGACATTTCATTCAATATGTGTAACTAAAGAACATTGTAACACCAGGAAGCTAACCTTATTGGTGAAATGCAAGAACCAATCATTATGCACCAGCTTTATGACATTTAGACTGCACCCTCAATTCCTCAAGAACTGATCCCAAATCCCACCACTAGTTGTGCTTGTATCCAAGTGATCATATGGGACTGCCGTCTTCAAATTTTTTTTTTTTTTGGTCGATCACCAAATCGAGTCTCTATAACTCGCCATTTTGAACAAAACCATTTTCGAGCTCTTCAGAATTGGATAGCAGTAGCAATGTAAAGTGCCCCAAGGATTGAAATCGACGATCTTTATCCACCAATCCTTGGTAACATTCACAGAAAATGTAATTCTCTGACCCAAACACCTCTTGCACATTTTTCACAGAAACTGCAATTCTTTTATCAAACACCCCTTGCACGTTCTTCTCGAGAACCGGGGGCCAACTGTTTACCGTGTGGCCGAATTATCCAGACGAATAATTCATGAGTCCGTAAAATTAAAAAATTAGCAGTGGATTAGTGGTTAAGGTTTTCATATGTATACAATTTTGGGAAAAAGCAAAAAGTTGGCCGTGAATCCCTAAAGAGCTCCGGTTTTTTAGGAAAACTAAAAAAAATTCTTAATGCGTGTTTTCTACTGGAATGCACATGGCTTAACAAAAGATGATGTTAGAGCTAAATTAAGGGAGATGATGTATGAGCATAAACCTGATGTGATTTGTGTAGCTGAACCTTTGGTTCATTGCACCGATAGATTTATTCGAAGTTTGAAACTTAATGGTTATGGTTATTAGGAATTTTGATGATAGCGTGAAAAGTAATTTCTGGATTTTTTGGTCAGATTTTTTGAAAAAGCCTGGGATAGTGAATTGTAGTAGGCAAGCTAAAACGGTAGATTTTGATGGAGTGATTATTTCAGCTGTGCATGCCTTGTGCAATCCGGTCACAAGAATATTAGTATGGCAGCAATTGGATGTTAGTGCTCAGTCGTGGCTGGTTATTGGTGACTTTAATTGTATTTTGCGCTTGGAAGAAAAGAAAAAGGGTGCTACTCCTTTCGGGGTTTATATGAATGACTTTAGAGATTGGATAAATAATAATGGCTAGGTGGAAACTAATATTCTAGGTAAGAAGTTTACTTGGAGTAATTGTCAAAAGGGTATTAATAGAATTGTTTCGAAGTTGGATCGTGTTGTGGTTAATGATGATTGGCTAGAAAAATTTGCGAATTAGCGCTGCAAGGATTTACCTAGGATAGCTTCAGACCATTCCCCCCTTTTTGGGTTTGTTGTGGCTAGTACAAGACCTAATAAAGCTCCTTTTCGGGTGCAGAAGATGTGGTTTGAGCATGCTGATTTTATGAGATGAGTAAAATAAAATTGACAATTGCTTTTGCATGGTGCTGCGCCTTTTGTTTTTGCTAATAAATTAAAAAGATTAAAGGAGGCTTTGAAGAATGAAATAGAAGTGTGTTTGGTAACCTTCATGTGCGCTTAAAGCAAGCTGAATTGAATTTGGAGGCTGAGTCAGATTTGCTTGATTATGTTCCGGTTAATGAGGTTCAATTTGCTAAAATAATGGAGGTTAAGAATGTGGTTGAGAAAGTGCATATTGAGAAAGCAATTATGCTAAGGCAGAAGTCTAGGGAAAATTGGTTGGAGGTGGAGATCAGAACACGAGATTTTTCCATAATAGTATTCTTATGAGAAGGGGCCATAACACAATCTCGGAGCTTAAAATTGATGCTAACTCTACTTTGTTTTTGCAAGATGGAATTAGTGATTACATTGTTAATTACTATCAGAATAAATTCAATGGTGGTACTTCGGATATTGATGAAGCTTTATTTGATTTTGAGCATGAATGCATTACTAGTGAAGAGAGTCTATCTATGGATGCCATCTTAGCTATGAGGAAATTAAACTAGCAGTTTATGACCTTGGAGCGGTGAGTTCTCCTGGGCCTGATGGCTATTCAAGTATTTTTATAGACATTGCTGGGATGTTATTAGTGTTGATCTTGTCAAAGTTGTGGTGAATTGTTGGGAGATGAGAAAAATTCCTAATGGAATCAACTCTAGTTTTATTGTTTTGATTCCAAAGAATAATGCTTCTGACACCTTGAAGGACTTTAGACCGATTGGGCTTAGTAATTTCTGTTCAAGATTTTTACCAAAATTTTGGCGTCTAGGCCTGGGTTGGTGTTGGGCAAACTTGTTTCTGAAGAACAAGTTGCGTTTATGAAGGGGAGAAATATTCATGAGAATATAAGCTTAGCTTCTGAGCTTGTGAATGAAATTGGCGTGAATAGAGTGCAAGGTAATGTACGCTTAAAGCTCGATATTTTACAGGCTTCTGATACATTGAATTAGGATTTTATTATTGAGGTTTCCGAAGGTAAGGTTTTTTTGATTTATGGTGTGGCTGGATTTTAAATATTCTCCATTCAGCTAGAATTTATGTGTTGGTTAATGGTAGCCCAGAAGGTTTTTTCAGTATTACAAGAGGTTTGAGACAAGGAGATCATTTGTCTCCTCTGATTTTGTTCCTATTGAGGATGTTCTTAGTCGTAACATCTCTAAGTTATTTGCTACTACGAGGATGAATTTTATGTTAAAGAAGAAAGGAGTTGCTCCGACTCATATGTTTTTTGCGGATGATATCTTACTTTTTTGTAAGGGTAATTGGCATAGTTTGCAAGCTCAAAAAGACTTGCTTGAGGCTTATCAACACGCTTCTGGTCAGACTGTGAATTATAAGAAGGACAAGTTTTATTATGGTGGTGGCACATACTCTCGTAGTAGAGCTATTGCTAATTTTCTAGGCATTGAGAGAGCTTATTTTCCTGATAGATACTTGGGAGTTATTAAACCTGGAATGGTGAGGCATATTCATGTTCGTTTTATGGTAGAAAAAATAATGGATAAATTGGCTGGTTAGAAAGGTGAGATGTTATTTTTCCAAGCTAGAATTGTTTTGGTTCGCTCTGTAACTTCTAGCTATGTTATTCATTCAATGGTTGTTTATAAATGATCAAGGAAGATGATTGAGCAATGTGAAAGGGATATTAGGAATTTTATTTGTTCTGGGGATGCTAAACATCGTAAGTATTTTACTGTTGCTTATGATAACATTTGTTATCCGCATAGTGAAGGTGGTCTTGGTATTAAGCGTTTATCTGTGGTTAACAAAGCAATGCTTATGAACTTATGGTGGAGTATTAGATAATCTGACAAGGTGTGGGCTAGATTTCTGAAGGCAAAGTATTTCAAGAGCAATGGTAATATTATTGATTATAAGCTGAAATCTTCAGTTTTTCCTGGGATTATATGGGTTTATGGCTGTATATAAAAGAATACAAGGTGTGTCATTGGTGATAGTAGAAACACAAATTTATTCATTGATAATAGTGTGGGAATTTCTCGATTGCTAGGAAGCTAGGTTGTAAGTCCCTTGGAAGATCTGATTTGCCTTCCATGGTGGATGACATTATTGTGAATGGTATTTGGCTTATTCCAACTGAGGTGCGTTATGTTTTTGAAGCTGTTGGAGTTGATACTGATGAATTGTCCGTCATTACTGGTGGAGAGGATTACAGAGTCTGGACTAGGGATTTGAAAGGTTTTTTTTCGGTGAAATCAGCTAAAGGTATTTTGCGCAATAAATATGAAGAGGAACAAGTAGCTAGGATAATCTAGAGAAGTTGTGTGCACCCTACTTTGTCTGCACAGTATTGGAAGATTTGGAAGAAAGAGTGTTGTGCTACGCAGGACTTGATGGTTACAAAACTTAGCAAGTCTTTAGCTAATAGATGTTATTTGTGCAATAAAAGTGTTGAATCTATTGATCATATTACATGGAATTGCAGGTTTTCTAGGTGTATATGGATTTGGTTGGAGGGCATATTTGGCCTTAAGGATGAGTACAGTCTCATTGATTCTTATAAGAAAGCTAAGGGAAAGAGCAGAATGATTAAAGAGTTATGGCTAGTTGCTAACATGGCGATTAGAACTGAACTGTGGAAATGGCGTAATAGGATTTGTTTTGATGAAGCTAAGCTTGAGTGGCTTTATTTCAAGGGTAGAGTTTATCGAGTTATTCGGGATAACTCTATACGATTGAAGGGTCATATGCATAATTCCTTGTATGATTTAAACATTCTGAATTTTTTCAGGGTTGGTTATAGAAAGGCTAAGAACTCTAGCCCTTTTGAATGCTCATTGGAGCCATCGCGACATGGAGAATTGATGATATGATGTGATGATGCAGCTAGAGGTAATCCGGGGCAAGCTGAAGCTGGTGTTATTTATGGAAGAGAAGATTGTGTGGTGCTAGGGTCTTTCAGTGCAGGTATTGGTTGGCAGAAAAAATATATTGTTGAGTTATATGCGGTGATTCTGGGTCTGGAATGGGCCAAATATTGGAATTCAAGATGCATTTTTGTTAATTCTGATTCACAAAGTGTAGTTAAGGCGTTGAGAAGTGGTATGATTCCTCGGAATATGAAGCAAAGATTGATTATGGCATGTTCCTTTATGATAGAAATGAACATGCTCCTCGTGAAATTAACTTTGCAGCGGATTTCTTGGCCAAGAAAGCTTGTTTTTTAGCAGAAGATGAAATTGAATACCACAATGGCAGATTGACTACGTACAAGCTGTGGAGTGGCCTGGCAAAATTTATTATCGCTTTAAGTAGTTTTCTTTTGTTTTCTGAGCTTATTTAGCTCTTTCGTTTTGCGCTTTCCCTTTTCTTTCATGTAAACTTTGTTTGCTTTTTGTTTTATAAAATTTGACTGAGCAAAAAAAATCGAGAAGCACTGGATAAAATAAGGTGAGGAGATGCCAATAATGAGTTGATTGCAACCAAAACAACGAAATTCCATTTCAGGATGGAAAGATGGGCACCATTTCCGAAGATCTAGATAGAACTTAGATGGTCTTGAAGAGGTTTTACCATCACAAGAATCAAAACATGGCTTAATTTGGGGCTTGTATAATTATAGGGGGCTGGAGAAAAAGATAAAATAGGGTCATCCTGTAGTAATATCCCCTACCCCTTAGCCATATATTTTCATAAATGTCTAAAGTGACCCCATTTGATTAGTCTTAATACATGATTAGCTGAGTTAATTAATTAAATTAGATTAATTATATAGATTATGGTTAGGATTAGAATTAGATTAATTTTCTTTTTTTTAATCTATCAATGGGGAAGATGGGGGGCTTTCAAAGATTCTTCAGGGGTCGTCATGGTCGTACCATCAGACCTTGACGACCCTAAACTAATACATAACCAGTGTATGAAAAATCGTCATGGTCATATTTGATGACCATGACGACCCAAACCTCGTTTGAGGCGTCATTGTCCTTTATTTATACCATGACGACTCTCGAATCAGAATTCCCTGTATGAAATAACTATTAGGGTGGCATCAGTGTATACCAAATACCATAACGACTATAGATGGGGTCGGCATGGTCGTTTCCAATATACCGTGACAACACAAGCTGTAGAATTTGTTAGTATTAGTCAAAACTTTTTCGGATGAAATTGCAAAGAATTTTCGTTGCAAAGAAAAGGCATGCATAAATCATAAGGAAAAGGCATACATAGATTATAAAGAAAACCGTACATAGAAAAGGAATACATCTTTAATAAGAATTTCATTGAAACGAAAATGAATATATTTTTCAAAGCATAATATTTGAAGGAAAATAAATAGCATATATCATAACATTTCCCTTAAACACTTATTCATATAGGGTGAAATCGTAGACATTGTTTTCCAAGATACGATAACAATCATCATGCTCAAACTTGTTTCCTTGAACAACCTTATAACCGACGTGACCTACCACCCACTGAAAAAACAAATCAATTTTAAGTTAATATTACTCAAAACTATTTTGGATGAAATCATTATTGACATACTTACTCTTATCGCACCCGCCTCTGTAGGACGGACTTCCTTTACGGCTTTTATTTCCTCTTTGAAAGGTTCACATTCTCTGAAGAGTTCTTGGAATCTATTCTTAACGTTGTTGAGAGTTCTTGAACTGCGATTTCCGTCTAACGCTACGAAAATCCAGAAAACACGGTTCCACCAGAATTCGGAGTTTGGATCCAAGATATGTTTGGCAACTATAATCTACATTTCCTTAATCTCTTCTTCATGGGTTGTCCAAGTCACCCACGCTCTAAATATTGTTATATCTTCACCGTGCAGTGTACGCCATTGGTAATTTTCTTCTTTTTTGGATGAGAAAGAGAGTAGAATTAATTTGAAAGTTTATATCTATGGTTGGGGTGAGGATGAGATGAAAACTTAGTCTTTTTATAGATCTTAAGGACCCAACGACTATGTTTTTCGAAAACATAGCCGTTGAAAGACCCAACTGTATTGGTTGCAAGTAAAAAAAGCAATAAATGCTTATAGGGTGGTCATGCGTGTAATAAACAACATGACAACTGTATTGTCGTTTAAGTGGTGTCGTCAACCTGCTAAAACATACCATGACGACTCGAATACCTAGGAAAACATATATATGATAGACCAATTAAGTCGTCATGGTCGATTGTTTGTGACCATGACAGCCCTTGCTAACATGTTTTTTCATGGATGTTTTGTTGTCAAGAGTCGCATTGGTTCACTACTAGGACCATGACGACGAATAGCTGTCATTATCTTGGAGGGATTGATTCGTCATGGTCGATACCAATATATCATGACGACCCTCTTATGAAGAATATGTTGATTCAGGATTTTGACGAATTTGTTTGGGAATTTGTAATTGCGATTTCATTAAAAGGAAAAGAAAAGGCATACATAGATCATAAAGAAAAGGCTTACATATATTATAAATAAAACAATACATAGGATAGAAACATAGGATTAAATTGAATCTAGATCATTGAAATAAGCCAAATTTTCAGCCAACACTACATAGCAATTGTCATGCCGGAATCTTTTGCCGCATTCCGTCTTATATTTTTCATATGCATGTTGTTTCTGAATAAGGAAATCAACAATAAGTTAGTACTATAATAAAATAGGATTTGATTAAAATCTAATTGACATTCACTTACTTGTTCCAAGGGTTGGATTTGAGGATAACACGCGATCATATTCACCAAAGTCGTTCTAAAATTACAGCATCGATTGTAGATCAATTCGAATCTTTCTTTCACATCTGTCATTGATCTGGATTTTTTATTATCGTTTAAAGCAACAAAAACCCTGAAAATACGGTCCCAAAAAGCTAACAAACTCTTATTTATGTTGATGAGGAGTTCTTCGTCATGTTTTGTGACTACAACCCACGCTCTAACTGCCGCAACATCTTCTCGGGGAGTGAATTTAGCAACCATGATGAAGAAATTAGAAAAAAAATAGAAAGGATTTGAAAGATTAGAAAAATGAGATATAATAAGTGTTTGTGAGGCATTATATGTAGAGAAGAAGGTTTTTTTTATAGAAATGAAAGACCCAACGACTATTTTTTTTAAAAAAAACTAGCCAACTAGTCGTTACGTATAGGTTCATATGTGATAGATTGTATAGAATCATCATGGTCGATACATATAAAACACTGACGACCCAAATTATCAAATGAGTCGTTAGGTTCTAAACCTATAGACCATGACGACCCAATCTAAGAATTTTTGTTCTTCCTGGATGTTTTTGAGTGATAGGGTCACATCGGTTCGTAACTCACACGCTGGCGACTCAAGCATAACGGCTAGTTTTTTCCCCAAAAAATTAGCCACTAGGGCTTTTTTATATAAGGCTTTTAACCCCATATGATATATTAAGTTGAAAACTTTAACATTATACTCAAATTAAAACTCTCTTGCAATGGCAAGTCCACCATCAACTACCAATTCACTTCAAGACATACTCAGAAGATGCAAACGAATAACTCCTTCATCATCAATTACTCAAATTAGTGTTACGGAAGAAGATAAACACAAAAGAAGTAAAGAAACCACATCATCATCAACTACAAAATCAATTAGTGTTATGGAAGAAGAGATACACAAGAGATGCAAACCAATGACTGTCATGGAAAAAGAGGAAAGCAAAAAACGAGGTTATGACCAATTCCAACGAAAGAAAAGGTTAAAGTCCGTTGTGGATGAGACGGAATGGATTAGGAATTTTTATGTCGTCATGGATCTTCCGGAAGAAGATCGGGATGATGTATCTTTTGGAATCTGGTAAAAACATAACCTTATGTTCCCAAGATGGACGCAAAGTGGAATGGTCCACGTCATGATTACACGACCGACTATGTTTGCAGAACGACCTTTCATGTTAAGAAGTTGTGCATCAAGTACAACGAGTTTCTCGCTAGGCACAGAAGGGATAAGTTTGCGGCACATGATGCATTTACCAAATGAAGAGGAGAGTCGTTTTATTATTTCGAAGCTGCCCAAATAGTTTGGGCTCGGAGTGAGAAAAATAATAATATGTAATATGTTTAGTAACACCAACTTGGTCTACAAAGTGTTAGCCTAGTTTAATATTGCTTTCACGTTCTAATATACTACTAGTGACGCCAAGTTTGAATCTAATTATCTTATATATAAATCTAAGTCTAAATGTTGTGCAACTTCTGTATCATCATAGGTCGTCATGGTCGATACTCATATACCATGACGATTCCAAAGGTTAGGTCTAAACTGTTCTTTAATTAGCTTTTCCAGAATCATCATGGTGTATAGGGTAGGACCATGACGACCTCAAATCTAAATTTTAAAAACATATGACCGTTATGAATTTTTCTATATAACACAACCCCCTTCCTCTATCTAAAAATACCCAAACCTTCTATTTTTGATTTTTATACATCTTATATTTATTTTATTTTCATTTGAAAGTGAGACATCAATGACAATGGAAAAATGTGAACCAGATGAAGATATGGATCTCGTTAAATCTTTCATTAAGGTGTTCCATGAACGTCCGGATGAAATCTATTCAATGTTTTGGAAGAGAGTGAAAGAGTTCTATTATGACCGCACCGCGAATCCCAAAAACCGATAAAGGGAGAGAATTTTTAGCGTTTCGATTCGCCTACATCAAAATTTTAATTCTAGAGTTCATTAAAGTTAGAAAAATGGTGAACGACCGTCATCCCCAAGCTCCTCTTACCGAAAAAGTGAGTAACATACTAAAACTTAATACTTTGTATACCTTTCTCCTAATTTTATGTGTACAAATTAACATTTAATTCATTTTATTTCAGATGGAACGATTTAATGGTCTATGACGAATAAGAAATGGTGAAAGAAAGTTCATTCACGCAAAGTGCTATGGGGTATTATACAATCGTTCTCGGAGGTTCATTGACGAAGTTTTAATATGCAATATACATCTTCGTCCATACTAAACATTATGTAATGCGAGATTGATGTAATGTTATTGTATTAATGAAATCAAAGTGTGTTTTATCTTTTTAAAAATGACACTAATGTCTTCCAATTGCATACAGGGTCGTCAGGGCCTATACCAAAGGACCATGACGACCTTAGGCACCGTCGAATTTTTTCCTGGACCTTTTTCTATTTAGGGTCGCATCAGTCCATACCAAAAACAATGACGATACAAAGCTACCCTTATTTGGGTGAGAGGTTGACGATACCTATAGACCATGATGACCCTAGATACAAAATTTGGATTTTCTCAAGATGTTTTGGTGCACCAGGGTCGCATCGGTGTGTAACATAATCCATGACGACACAAGATGCAGATGTTAGCTACTTAGCGTGTCATTGTTTTAGTCATTAACCTGCTAAATTTGACCATGACGTCTTCAACTCTAGGAAATAATCTTTCAAATTATGATAGCAGGGGTCGTCAACCTACTAATTTTTTCCATGATTCTTTATGTATGAATACTAAAGTCATCATGGCCGATACGTAAATACCCTGACGACACTAACAATGATTTAGGCAGAAACAATTCAAATTCTCCAAAATAACGATGTCTTAACAATCAATTCAAACGAATCTTACACACCTACTATAACATTGTCTCCATAATAAGATTATCTTAAAGCAAATTAGAATTGTAAATAAACATGAGTTCAAGTTAGCATTGTCTTAAAAACAACAACATGGTCTCAACCATGACCACGACCCTTACTAGATGATCTCTGACCTCGCTTTGATGCAGATCCTTCACTTCCATGACCTCGCCGAGCATCTCTTTGGCTCCCTTCTCCTTGTTCAACACCTTCATCTACTTGATCATCGTCTTGCATCTCTTTGTATTGGGTATCAAATCCTTCTCGGATAACTTGGGTAGATGGTTTTCGAGACCTCTTACTTGCACGAGCCAGATCATCATACATTTTACTTGCAGCGGGGTTTTCAACGTGTATCAAGTAGTCAATGTGCTTACCTTGTTGGTCAGGCGTTATTGATTCTCCCTTGACCTTCAAGCAACATAGTCCCTTGATCACAATCTTCACTCAATCCCTCTATACGCATAAAAATTGCTATCGAGGTCAACATACGTATAAGAGTATATATTTCAAAAAAAAAGATCAAGAAAGACAAACTACTTACAACTAGCTTTAAAATAGTAGAGTCGGTTATGTTGTCGGGTTCCGGAGTAGAGAAAGTACATGCTTTCTTGCTTTTCCCCACGCGAGTATCTATCCTTATCACACGGCCATGGGAGAACGTTTGGTACCATTCCAAGTACCCTCGTTTGCCTCGTAACCTTCATTCACTTTCTCCAAAAAAGAGATGTCTACCTTGTTATCATGCCTAGCATCCCAATGATAGGGCCCATATAGAGGGTCGTAAACCACCACAACCGTATAAACATCAAAACTACATTCATCAAGGTCGAGTCGGAACTTTGGTACATAATCCTCACCATGTGGATCTTGAATATACCCAAGTGACGCATTATTATCGACAAATCATACATTGAGAAACCATTTGGGTGAAAAAAAGGACCATAGTGAAAAGAGACAGGTTGACGAACATGATCAATTCCATACAGTTCAAAGACTACATCTTTGGGTGTCATGTTGTCCAAATTTTCTTTCATATCTAACAACATGGACTTATGATGCTTCTCATGACCCCTAGTGAATGTGTATATCGTCCCTCTTGGTTGAGCAATGGTCCATGCTTTGTTCATTTTAACGTGTTCCTTGTCTTTGAACAATAATGGAAAAGGCTCGTAAATCCACACCTATACAATTATCAAAACAATAAAACAAGTATTCTTCAAACAAGATATTGAAAAATAATAATAAATCATCTGACAAGATAATAAGATCACTTCAATTACCTAGATTAGAGCAGTATTCCTGTTAATTTGAGAAGTTTGTTCCCTAGATGCTTCTGTTAGCTCCTTGTTCATGTGATCTACGATGGAAGTCCCCCACGAGTATCTACGCACATTTTTCAAAGGATGCAAGAGCTAGAGAAAGTCCGTGTTGACCCTATTTCCTGAGCTGTCGGGAAACATCACAGACCCTAGCACGTACAAAAGATAACCAGCAGCCGACGCACGAACTTCAACCACGGTCAGGAGTTCATGTTCTCTTTATTTTTGTAGTGTCCCAGAATATTTGTCCATCAACTACACAATATTGAACTCTCTCCTCCGATACTTTGGCACTTTGACCAACATGTCGTTCGTCGCCTCTTCATCCCAGCCAAACAACTTCTTGGCCAATTCATAAATTGTAGGCCAAGTAAGTTGTTTATTGTAGTCGGCAATGGTGGATTTTCCTTCGACCTGCATCCCTAGAATCTTTTCTGCATCGTGAGGAGTTAAATCCATCTCGCCAAAGGGGAATTGGAAGCAATCGACTTCAGGGTAAAACCTTTCACGGAAGTAAGAAATTGCGACCCTATCAAACGCAATAACAGAGTTTTGAACAACAAGATACAAACCGGAGTTCTCGATTACCGCTCTAACTCTTGAGCATTCTCCTTCTAGGGGCCATAACTCCATTTATACGTACAAAGACTGGCGCCTGAAAAGACGTGATGCATTTATATGATCCTACAAAATAGGGAGAAAAAATATAATAAGAAAACAATCAATGACAACAACAAGTTAATTGAAAATCAAAATTTAGATTCTTACGATGGTCTCATAGATAGTACGAGCCCACGATCCGGGATATGCAAATAGAACTTTTCCTCTATCTAAGGGTAAGTCTCTAGCTTTTCCATTACGTTGAACATCCAGGATCAAGTGGGGTTTGGGAACGTGTCTCGCGGGTGGGGCTTTTGCCTTGCCCTTGTCCTCCGCTTGCACCTCCACCTCTGTTTGCACCTCTTCCTCCTCCTCATCATCATCACCATCACTAGAACCACCAGCTCCACTAGAACCACCAACTCCACCATCACCACCACCACCATTGGTTTCATCAACATTATCTTCAGTTTCTTCATTGTCATGGTCTGAATTTACAAATGGAATAGAGGAGGAGGAAGAAGAAGAGGATTCATCTGGATAGTTATCTTGTTGTGCACGTTCACGGATAACAAAAGGTACCTCTTTCGGACGTTTTCCACGAAACGGACCAGCCTCCAAGAATTTCTCGTTGCGGGGAGGTTTTGAAGGAGGAGTGGGTACATGTTTGCCTTTCCCTTTGTTTTTCTTTTTAAGCATCCTACAACTGAAAAAACACAAAAAAAAAAAACAGAACCAACATTCATAGACTTAGTATAAGGGTCGTTATGGTCTAAATATTCAACAGTAACGACCATATTAATAAACAGTAACGACTCTTGGTTTCATATAACTAATGACGTTAGGGTTTAAAATACAAACCGATGCGGCACTAATACACTATGTCTACAGGGAAAATAAACAATAAGAGGCGTCATGGTTTTAGGTAATACTATAATGACACTAGACACACCCTTCGTCTTTAGTGAAAATATACAACAAGGGTCGTCATGGTCCCATATCAAAGACCATGACGATGTTTCATAACTTTTACATGCATACGAAAAGTCGTCATGGTATTTAAATTGGGACCATGACGGCCTTCTTTCTGAAACTGCAATTTAACGGTTTCTAACCTAATTTTACACTCAAAACAGACATACAAACAATCACAACAAGTAGATTAATGAGTTTTAGTTACTTACTCTCTCATTGGGGCCATTTCTTCTTCACGGTTCAATTTTTTGGTGCTTTTCTCGTTCCACTTTCCTTTTAGTATCTCTATGATTCTAGGGTTATCTTGTTCTATTTGATAATACTTCGTACAAGCCATGTTTGTAGAAGCAATTAATCGTCTATTAAAGTTTTTGAATCGACGATTATGACGATGAATTGAGTTTGAAAAAAAATAGAGGAAGAAGAGAGGGGTCGTTTAGGTTAGAGGAGGTGATAAATTTGATTTTAAGTTTATAATGAAAAGAAATAGGGGGTTGATTCTTAAATGGGTATTAGGATTTTAGGATTAGTTATTAGGGAAGGGTATATTAGTATTTTCACCACCATTTAGCACCCCCCTATAATTTATGGTGTAGGGATAAATTTTTCATAGCCCCTTATTAATTCCACAAGCCCCTAATTAAGCCAGGAATCAAAAGCATGGCAGAGATCAAGAGTCAATGTCTCAGAGGATTTTTAAAAACAATACAATCTCAATGAACAAGTTTCCCGTCATACTTATCCATGCAGTGTCCTTGAGAGAACTCGGAACTCCAATTAAGTTTAGGAAAAACTGCTCCACCAAGGTTTTCAATTGATTATTTAATAACCAATTCAAATTTTGCGAAACATAAATCATTATGATACATAATCACTCTCAGAGAGAAGTTCTTACAAACAGAAATGAAAATAATGAGTCGCAATGACTCTGATAGATACTGAACAATTATATGTAACCTACTATCCATTAATAAATTTAATTTTGAATAAAAAAAAGACTCTGACAGACAAAATAACGTCTCTATATATAAATGTTACTAGGTATCACCCCGGCCTGCGGCTCAACCTCCTCGATTGTTTTACGTTTTATGGTTTGTTTTTCGCTTATTGTTTGTTTCAAAACTTAAAGCATCCAATATAATATTCTTATTTACACTATATAATGCAATGTTTAAATGACATTGCTGCAATATTGTTTATAAGGCATATCATGGCTATATATGTATACATCATCGAAAATTAGTTTGTGTTCTAATGTTTAAAATACTCATGTATAGCCAAAAAACTGTATTTTAAATAGTTTTTATGCCAAAAGATCCACTAAAACCCGCCTTAAGAAAGTATCAGTGCATTATTTTGGATAAAATAAATTAGGAAAGTACTCTAATTATTTAACGTTATAGAAAATTCTATTGATTAGTTCATAACGATAACAAGGTATTTTATTGTGAATATAACAAAAAAGAACAAGTAGGAGAAATGAAGGCTTTCGTTTTACATTGCGGTATCGCTCAACTTAGAACTTACATTGCAGTATCGCTCCAATCGTGTGTCCTATGTCAAATTCACCCACTTCTCTTTGAACGACTCACATATCATAAATTTCGAAACTAAAATTAGATTTTTTAAAGTTATATTAAGAAACATACGTCTCATATTAAGGTTAGCTATGATTAGGTATCATCCAGGCCTACGACTCTGAGATTTAGTTAGTTTGTTTAAGTTAAGAAATTACACAATTAGCAAGAACTGACAAAGTCGGATTTAGGGGTTAGTTAGGGTTAGGGATTAGAGTCAGAGTTAGCCGTCAAGTTAGTATCGGATGAGCTTATTTTTTTTTCACAAGATACATTTTTATAATATAGGCATAAGTTAGCCTACGACAGAAGGTTGCTACCTATAAGTTAATCGTGGCCTACGACCCTAATATTATAGTTAGTCGGGTCATTGTAAAATGTATGAGTCCTAGAGTCATAAAACTTTACAAAACTGTATTCGTTGAAACCAATTGTTCAGAACAGATTACTACTGGCCATGCAATTTTTTTTTGGCAATTCAACTATATCCTCTTATAAAGTAAATGACTACCTTCCCTCTGACTCATCCAATACCTTATTTATCTTTCTTTTCGTCTTTCCCACCACCAGAAATCTCAAAATGACTTTCAAGTTTTATGTTGAAATTAATGGGAGAGTTGTTCCCGTTAACTACATAAAAGATTATCTTGTACAAAAAAAAACTACATAAAATATTATGCTTTTTTTGATCGGTAACAAAAAAGATTATGATAAACTTGTTGTAATTGTTAATGTTACCGATCAAAATAGGGAACTTCTTGTTGATGCTCCTGATTTGGAGAGAAGCCAAATGAACTGGAGGGATAAAACATTACAATTCCATGATATCAAATGTGACATTATCACACATGATTCCTCTCCAAGAACAGTGTCTAAGAATGTCTTAAAACAACAAACACTATTGCTTCCGATTATTTAATCAATTAAAGATAATTCGATAGTTTAATAATGTACTACTTAAAATATTAGCTTAATTACCACCACTTTATGTTGGTTTTCATGATTTGTCTGTTTGCTTGTAATACAATAATCTTTCGGGTTTGAATCTCGGTGGGGAGATACCGCCATCAACTGGTGATCTCAAAAGACAAGTTTCTATGTAAGTACCATAGAGGGTGATTGTTGTTTCCAAATTGGGTTATGACTGATTGAAAAATAATATTTGTGTGCAAAAGTATACCAGAGAATGACGAGGAGGAAATGATAAGAATAGTCGAAGAAACAAGAGCGGAATGTCCCCCCCCCGA